>JAFIDM010060849.1:0-29313 GCA_023159025.1 Thereuonema tuberculata
TGGATCAGCCATGCTGTGGAGGCCATCAGTCCAATATGCTTCATTGAGTCTGACTGAAATTAGATTACCACTTGGATGTGTGCCAGGTAATGAAAGGTGTGCACATTCAGGGACTTTGAATGATGCACATCAAACTTGGACAGTTGCACTTCCAATTAAGAGTCATCATGACTGTATACGTTAAGAAATGCAGAAAATACAAATCTTTGAAAACCCTCCATTCTTTTATGCCCACTTTTATACTTTAAGCTTATATGTCTGCAACACGCTCCTTCAAATTTACAGTAAGATAGCTTCAAACAATTACTGAGATTTGATTGTCAGAGATATCTTTCCTAAACTTCCTGACAAAAATTTTCTTGAGTTCATAAATCATAAACCTTGTGTAACAGAATGAATAAAGTTTACTTACCGCATGATTGGCATCAGCAGCAAGACGTGCAGCATACCTCGCAATGAGCCTGTGTTCATCATCCACC
Source organism: Thereuonema tuberculata (assembly GCA_023159025.1). Lineage (NCBI taxonomy): Eukaryota > Metazoa > Arthropoda > Chilopoda > Scutigeromorpha > Scutigeridae > Thereuonema > Thereuonema tuberculata. The sequence goes on from JAFIDM010060849.1 coordinate 480, forward strand.
CTGGATTCCAGGCTTGAGTTCATTTTGCTTGGACTGCTACAAGATGTTTTCAGGAGAAACACAGAAGATAGACAAGACTTAATCTAAATATTGTCCATCTGCAATTAAACAGTTGCACTTTATCTTTCTACATGCACTTAACAATCGCAAATTTACTGAATTACCAACCTCACATTCAAGGGGATGTACCTTTTGTTGGTTGATCTGCTGTCGAGTGATATCATATCATACGAAGGACCAAATGTGTCATGGAAACCATTATGAGAGGGCATTGGAGATGGTGGCCTGAAATCAAAAAGAAATATTCTATCAATTTAAAATAGGAATAGCTTGATATAGATAAAGAGAGGAAGAAAAAAAGAAAATTTAACAATATTAAATAATGTTGTATCATTAGCAAATAATATTATCTATAGACATTAATTAAATTCTTCATTTCTGCATACTACTATTTTTTAGTTATTTAATTCTTAAAGCAATGAACTGAAATAATTAAATATAAAAACATCGTACTCAGTAAATAATAGGAGAATTACCAAAAAAAGTCAAGGACAAACAACAACTTAGAATTGATTCAATAATTTTGAGAGTAGCAATCAAGGATAATCATTAATAGTGTTTCTGTAGAAAAGAAGGCAGCATAAAAATACTGCTCTAATAACTTGTTAATGTTATTGAAATAGTTAAACAACATTAAAAAAAGGACAAACTGAGCTAATTAGATTCCTAAAGCATTCACTGCAATACAGGAAAACGTTTTTTATCATTCACAAAATAATAAAACACTAATCATACAAAATTCAATCTGAGTGATTTCCACAAAGCCTTCTTGATTTCATAATATTAGACTGTTCAATAACTAGTCTAATTGTCAATGACTGAAATAATTTATCAATAAAAATAAAAAACATATTGAAGTAAGATATCTTCTTATGAAACATTCATGAATAGATTAGATTAGATTAGATTAGATTAACTGAAAGTGGGTGGCATGACTGCCGAGCACGTCGACCTGAAAGATCTTTTGTGCTATCCCACGGAAAGAAGGACAGACGGAGAGAAAGACTGAGAAAGGATGGTGTGAGAAATGCAGGGGAAACGGGAGAACCCCGGGAAAACCTGCCCAGCACGGATCGCCACCATCAACGAAACCCACATGAGAACCGTTCATGAATAACTAATATACGATTCTAAACAACTAGTAATACAAAAATTTATTAAATTTATTAAATATACTGAAATTCGTAATCATGAGACCTTTAAAAGAGATGTTAAACTTTTCATTAAATAATTTATAAACAAACAGTATATTTAATGGTCACCTGTCTTGTGTGACACTTAACCTTCTAGATATCTACTGCTCTACAAGAAGCAAAAACTAAATTGAAGTTTTCCAGAGACATTCATCCCCAAAGCATGCATTATTTTAACAAAGTAATTATTCCTTTACTATTAGAGGCAGATAATAACTTACACAATATGCTGTAGATTTAAGGGTCTTTCAGGCTGTTCAGGAAATCTTGGAATGTTGCCATGCTGTTTATCTGGAACGCATCGGAAAGACTTCCGAATGGAATGACCTAATTGCTTACTGGGAGATTTCTATTAGAAAAATAGTAAAATAATTTGTTTCCCTGCAATTTTGGATTTAAAAATAAACCCACACAAGTTAGAATTACAAGGGCTAAAAGGAAGAAAAACAAACTGTAGCCACTAGAATGGAAAATCAGACAATAAGTATCATTATTCAATATAACGGGAAACACAACATTGTTTAAAACAATAGAGCAATTTAAGTTTTTAGAACTAAAACAAATTTCTTTTATTTAGGATTCCTTACAGCATTGCATTTCGAAGAGTTTGAATTCTGTAACAATTTAATAACTATCAGATGCAGAAAGTTACCTCCCTGCTTTCTGGCCATTCATCAAATGTTTATTAACTAACTAAATCATAGGTCACTTTCCTCATTTTAATTCCTATTCTAAGCTTCAATAAATATGGAATTTTTGTAAGTGCATCTCATCCTAAAAAATAAAATATTTCAAATCTTCTAAGCATCCCTGGCGAATCTGTTTCAAGACTTTTGGGATAGCTGAAAATATTTGATGCCATTTGTAATTATGTTCATAACCTTCCTGATCCTTCATCAAAAGATTGAGAAAGGGAAAATTTGAGAAAAGGAAATTGAAGTTTATAAGATATTAATAACAGCAATATGCCTGCTATTCTTGTAACAGCATCCAAAAGCAAGTTTGGTTCAATGATGTGGTAATTCCAAATAACAAAAGAATACAGAGAGAGAGTAAAAAAAAAACTCCCAGATTCCAAAACTGAACAATTATGACAATAAAAGTGCAAAATGCCAATGGTCATTGCTGCTTCTGAAACAATCCCAACATGGTGGCAATTTTTTTATAAAATTGAAATTGAGCCTTTTAACTTACAAAAAGTTAACCTGATACTGAGATCTCTCAATATTACCCAAATTAGACAAGATTTCAGTCAAGCTCTGTTTTATACGGTGTTAACTATTGAATAATAACAATAATAATAATAATTTTTGACCATTACTTTTGCTTTCAGAAAACTCCAACCTCCTTATTTTTCAAAAAGACCAATTTCCAATTTTATTTGTGCAGTCAATTCCAATTTCATACTATTCATAAGCAAAAAAACAGATGTTTGTTTGTCATCAAAGTGGAGAGAGAATATTTTTAAAGACCAGCAATAGTCCAGTAGTTAGAGTTCCTGACTGTGAGGACAGAGGTCCTCGGTTTGAATCCCATGCAAGGCGAAAAAAAAAGAAAAAAGATAATTTGACTTTCTCAGCAAGGGAAAAAGCAAATAGATCGAATGCAGCAGGGTTTATACATTTTATTCCTTTTTAAAATTGAGCTTAGAATATCTTTTTCAATCTTGTGTTTTTGAAAAATTTCACGGTATTTCAAAAATGTGGTATTTATTTTACTTCTGTGAATATTTCATGGGTTGCAACTAGTATTTTATTAATTCATTAATAATTAAGAGATCCAAGACTGTGAAAACTCAAACAGAATTGATTTCCCAAACTTATTCCTAAAAGTCCGTCATTTATCCCACAGATATCATAGTAAATTTGAAAACTTTTATTTGAAAAGAAAGACAAATTTAATTAAAATTAATTTTAAAATTAATGTTCAGTGTGTTTTTTTAATCATTTTAAACATTTTTAAAATTAATATTTCAGCAATATCATCTTATAAGCAAATGAAATATAAACAGAAATCTATGTTAAATTAAATATCTTTTAGGAAATTCAGTAAAATCTTAATTTAAATTTCCCAAGAAATAATTAATAAGGAAATACTTACAAATGTGGCATACTCTTTCATTTCATGATCATTGGTATGTGTTCCACTGGTCCTGCCGCGCCAAAAGCACTCCTGGCACAACTGGTAATTATAGCATCTCTGACACTTATAACGGAATCCGTAAAAAGTGTCTTTATTACAGCCTTCGCATTGAACAGGTTGGAGAACTTTCATTTGAAAAGAAAGGCACATTTAAAATACAAAATTCAAGTTAGATTGAAAAAAGTGATGATTTTTGAGAATCAATTCAGAAGTTTTGTTTAGATTTATTAAAATAAAATGGGATAAGATACAAATTATTTGCAAACAAAACCATTGCTTGTTGTTTAATTCCTCAAAACCATAATTCCATACTCTATATTCGCAAGATCATTTAAAAGTTTTGCCGTAGTTGTGGCCGACTTGACAATGAACTAAAACTGTACATCGATGTTCACGGTATAGAATGTGATCAATGACATCTTTCACTGATACTGCAACATAATCAATGTGTAATCTTATCAAATTGGATTTGGGACTATCAGTTCATTAATGGGTCTCTCCAGATTTATTAAACTGTAAATACTATCTGCCTCCAGAAGTATTCTTAAGATCCTTGTAATGCAGAAGTCAATGGAAAATATGACTATAAACAAACTGAGCAAGGATGATTTGTCAATAGACAGCTTCTACTTCAAAGGAAAATGAAATCAGTTGTATTAGTAAAAGGTGTTTCACTACAGACCATGCAGGCTCTTGGGGAAACCAGAAGCTGAGGTTCCCAATGATTGTTGACTAGTTGAGGCTAATGGTCAATCTAGTGCGTGTCCACCTTTAAACCCCGAGTTAAAACAAAAAAAAAAAAATCTAGTACCAATTTGATAGAGGGCTGGAATAACCCTTGGGCTTGTCTGGAGGAGAAACAAAACGAAAACAAAATCCCTGCCCACCGCAAGGAATTGCGCCTGTCTCTTCTACAGCCCAGAATCTAAACCATCTGGCTGCAGGACTCGCCATTGTATTAGTATGTAAGTTTTTTCATACACAGCCAGTTAGAGAATTATATAATATCTGTAGCCTAATATCAATTATGAACTTTGACGAATAGAACCAGTTTCCATAATGTCATGCTATTTATATTTAAGAATGCTGGAATAATATAGGAAAATAGGAGATTTCTGTGAACAGCTACCTGTGTTGTGATTTATCTCATTTTTAGTTAGTAAAGAGAGAGTGACAGCATAGCAAATATTATTTGATGACTGGTAGCTTAACTTAAGTATGGACTAATAATTGCATCTAGAAGCTTAGAGTTGTTTGTTGTTTTCTCTGATGATTGAAGTTTTTACTTTTAAATGAAACTAATTACAAAACTTCAGAAATAGCTCTCATTTTGGATAAGACAGTGTTTTCACAATTAAACACATACACACACAAAAGTAAAATGCTTCAAACACAATTAAACATCAGAATAAGAAAAAAAATGCAGAATATGCAAAAAAAACACAAAAAAACATACAAACCCTAAGACGCTTTCTAAGCAAACAAACCAAAATTTTAAAAATGCTAACTAATTTAAAGGCTACAGATTAATAATAAGCAAAAACATTAACTAGGGTCTGAGAAATATGGAGACCTTATATCAACATGCAAGCAGTTCAGAAAAATTGAGTTCTCTTTTTGCCACCATGTAAAGAGATTACTGTAAATTATCACTTTTTAAAGATTCTGCCTCAAAGCTTCATTTTGAAAAAAGAAAAAAAAAAGAAAAAAGAAAGAAAAAAAGAATAATATAAATATGCACTTATAATTTTACATGCAAAATAATGCAATCAGAACTTTACTCTTTCTTTACACTTTCTGATTACAAAGACTAATTCTATTTTTATTATTAACCTGACTATTATTAATTATTTTCATATTAGCCTGCCTAAAAATAAATTTGTTATTTAGCACTACATTAATTTGAGCTTCTTACTGCTTTTCATTAGTCCAAATACATCCCAGCCTCATTCCCAACAGAAATTTTCAAATCATTAAATCAACTCGTGTGTTCAATCTTTTGCAGGAATTTGAAAAATTAAGATGCTTGCAATAAAACAATTCAATGTGAATTAATCCTTTACTGAACTGTTTCAAGATAAAATCCTTAACTGAACTGTTTCAAGATAAAATCCTTAACTGTTTCAAGATAAAATCCTTAACTGAACTGTTTCAAGATAACTGTGATAACCAGCCTTCAGAAATATAACTTAAATCACAATGAAATAAAAATTATTTGCCACAGCTAATAAACGGTGTCAGTTATCACTGACTGGCATATTTAATTTTTTTGACTATAGCAAGAAACTACACCTGTAAAAATAGCTGGGTAATTTAAGCTTTTAGCAGAAGGATACAGAACATGAATGAATTAACTTATTAAATTAATTATTCAGTATGGTATCTTCTGCTTGGAACTGGAAAACTTCCTTAAAAAAATTCAATGATGGCAAAGACTATCATCACTTAGCTCAACAGCAGCCAAGACATTGTAAAGTGGGAGAAGGGGTGAGTGAGAATATCTGAATTATGTGTAAAAATCTATTGAAGTGTTTGGAACTAGTGGGACCAGTAGCTGAAGTGGTAAATGAAAAGAAAGCTATCACTGTCGACGAGATGGAGAAACTAAGTTCGATTCCCAGAGGGTAGCAGATCTTTTCCTGGTGTATTTCACTTCCACAGTCTTTGGCAAATGGTGATCAATTTATTTCCCTGAACAGGTAATTATTGGATAACCCTTCAACCTCCACTTTGTCCCATTAAGCTGATGATGGCAGGAACCTCATTTGAGGATACAGGCTTGACGTTTAACTATAAATGTTGAAAACAAGGCTGAAAATTCATTTACAATATATCTTTGGTTACTCATCTGTGTCAAGCAGGTAAATAGATTTCTGGATCCTTGCTTATATCATTACATCCCTAATGCTGCTCTAATAAAGAGCTTAACTTCGTTATTTTCTAAGCAATACTTAAGAATTTCTTCACTGAAGACAGCTTATGCAATTTAACAACCACAACTATTAATCTAAAACAGACTTAAAGCCTGAGAAATTAGGTTCAATCTCCCCCCTCCCCCCTTTCCTTTCACTGATATTTAAATAATTAAAAAAAAAATAAATAAATAATAAAATAAAATTTGTAAAAGCACAAACAAAAAAACAAAAAATCCGGGGAAAAAATAATTTGGTAGATAATTAATGAAAATTCAGAAATAAATTTAATAATAGAATTTAAAATAAATAATTCACAGGAGTTGTATTCAGAAAGCTTATATATTTCAAACTTTATTAGAAAAAAGAACAGACTTACACTTAATTTTTTTTTTTTTTAAAGTCAGGTTTCATCTTGTTCTATGTATATACAATATATATACATACCAACATTATGTACAGGTCTAGACCAACAAAGAAGAAATACTTACTGTCGTTACAAATTTCAGAATTTTTGTCACCCAACAAGGCAAAATTTGGGTCCTCTGAGCAAGTATAAAAGAGACAAAGATTATAACAGATACAGAAACAAAATAATGGACGTTTACAAGAAACAAAGACATTTATTCTTTTTTTTTTTTTTGGAAGTAATGTTTGATTTGCTGAATTAAGTTTTTAACATTTTGCAAACTGAAATTGGCTCTAATCAGAGTGAATGTGGTGCAATTTCAGGATTTCCATTTGTGAAAAGAATTTAAACCCACAAGACAATGAAGAATGGGTTACTTATGATTACAAAGACTATTAATCAAATCAGCTGAACATCCTAAATTCATGAAATTATCAGCTCAGTAAGACATTAAGTATTCCCGTCTAAATTAATTTCCGTTACTCTTTAACAATGGTCAAAACAATTCTTTTTTTTTTTACCGAGTTTTAAAAGATATAACTATATACAGCCAATTAGAAAAAAAAATAATTTAATCTTGAAAAAAATCTTTCTACAAATTCAAGCATTACCTCTTAGTTGGTCTAGATCATGCCTGTGTCACATATACCCCTACAGATTGCTAACAAACTTGTAAAAAAAGAAAAAAGTTAGTTAAAAATGGAAAGAAATAAAGAAGAGCAGAAGAGGATTTTCTGTCCCAAAACTGTTTTGAAGAAACGATGATCAAATTCTTATAAATAATTAAAAGATAATCCTCAGACATCTTCTATAAATAAAGAAAAAAAAGTAGGAAAAAAAATCCAATAAAAGCAAAGAACGAAATGAGATCAGATATAGTTTAAATGAAACAAATACAATATTCAGATCCAAAACATGTTATGAGGAAAAAATTCATGGTCTCATGTTATTTAATAAAATTTAGTTAATATAACACACAAGTAATAGATAAACTTGACACCAAACTGCTTCTACTCCTACTAATGTTTTTAGCATATTTATAATACACAATATTTCAACTGTAACAAATTTCCAGTCTTCTTCAGGTGTTATTTAGTCCATTGCTGACGAGACTAATAAATGACAAAACAAAGTAAAAGTTAATTTAAATAAACAAATGATATAACAAAGTAAGAATCAGTCATGCTGGCGAGGCCGTGCGGTCTAGACGGCGGTCTGCCGTTGTGGCCAGTGCGCCAGTTCCCGGGTTCGAATCCCGGTAGTGGCATTGATGTTTCTTTCTTCTTCTGTGTTTCGTCCGTTTCCCCCTGGGACTTACTCTCTCAGGTGTTTCCTCGACGAGAAAGTGCATTCTTTCTCGTCTCTGATTTCCTAGCCTTGTTCTGACGTTGTCAGGAGGGGCTAGCGCAGGGTCCGTTGGGGCCCATTCGTGAACAAAAAAAAGTAAGAATCATCCCATATAAGAAAGTAAGCATGAAATTAAATAAAACAATTTACGACAAATAATTAAGCTAACTTATTATCATATTTTGACTTCGTTTTCTTATGGGTATCATTTACGAACTGACGTGTAGGGATTGTAGTTCCAGATACTTTGGGACTAAAACAAATGCATGAAAGAGCATGCAAGTGCATACATTAATAAGAAAAGAAATATATCTGATTGGACAGATCATTGCTTAATCAGTGGACATAATCCAGACTCAATAACTAAAATATTGTTCAATATCAAGGATGAAAAATCTAGGTTTATTATCGAATCATGTATGGTAGAACATTTCAAAATATCAATAAATATAAAGGAGTGAAAGTTAATGAATACACCCTTGAAATTTTTAAGAAAACAACGTCAAAATATGATAAATTAGCTTAATTATTTGTTGTAAATTGTTTCATTTAACTTCACGCTTACTTTGTTATATCATTTGTTTATTTAAATTTAAATTTTACTTTGTTATGTTAGTTATTAGCTCGTCAGCAACGGAGTAAATTACACCTGAAGAAGCCTGGAGATTTGTTACAGTTGAAATATATAAATATTAGAAGTTTTTTTGGTGTTGAGTTAAAAATATAACTAAATATACATTAGATGCTTTCTATATATCCTATATTTATAGGATTCCCTCCCTCCCACAAAGTATGGCTGCTGATGCCATGGTACTAGCACCAAGAATCTAGAAGACTCAACAGATATTAACCTTTTTTTTCTTGTTTGTCTGCAGAGAGAAAAGTTTGAGAAAATATTAAATTCTTACTATTAAGGAACTATTATTGTTATTAACTAAGTCTGTGATAAAAATATGTTATAACTACTAAACTAATGGCAACTAATCATATAATGGCAATGATTACATATAAATATAGCCCATATACTTATCCAGAAATACTTTTAGTTGTATACCAGTTCATAATTTACAATATACATGAATAAAGCAATGCTATATAAGAATTCTTCAAAGGAACCTATACATTTAATTGGTACCTTGGCCTGCTGTCTAAACTGACATCCTGAACTGGAATGTCCAAAAAAATCTCTGATGAAAATTAACTATTTATTTTATATGACTTTTACATATATATTTAGAAGTAAAGAGAAATATGCCCTATTGACTTTTGTTATTCTTCATTAATGTAGTTAATGACCGAGAACTCAACATATATTATTATTTGATAATTAATGACCATAAACCATTAAAATCTTATTGGCTTAGAATTATTTTGTAATTTATGATGTTTTCGTTTGTTTTATGATATAAGATCTTTTCTATAGAAATCTGAAATGAATATTTGTTTTAATGTTTTCATCACAATGACTAATAAAAAGAATATTCTGTTTATTAAAAAAAAAGACAGCTTTAGAGGAGGAGGATATATCCTATTGGTTAAAAAAACAAATACTTCAAGATTGAATAATTAATTTTTAGTTTCCAGTCTTTTTATCCCCAACAAAATAATATCCCGTACTTCTTTATATATAAATTATGTACATATAACCAAAAACACTTTATAACCTTTTTCTATTAATACTGACATTAGGATTGATTCACTACAACATACACATTACATAATTATGTGACACTACTTCAAAGATTCATTAGAATTATGAATCTTCTGCTTTTTTTTTTTTTTTTTTGAAAAATGGAAAACAGGAAAAAGGGAGCACATATTTCAGGTTTTTGTTTTATCTTAGAAAACATCCAAATCGCAACTTTTATGTTTAAGTTGCAAAGAAAATTATTTAAAAAAGATAATTTTAGGTATTAAACTACATAAGGAACTTATGTTTATTATTAAAGTTTATTACTTTTATTTATTTTTTCTTAAGAAGCAGAAATTAAATTGTAATTACCAGTTTCAACACTTGCAATTCGATGTAAAAGAGGTAACCACATGAGACATTCAGGTTCAGGATCACCCATCAAAGTATCCAAGAAATCATTAACATTGACTTTAGAATTCTGCGGAACATAAGAGAATAAGCAAAAAGAAGAAAAAGCAATGTTATTCACATTCACAAATGATTATAATACACTGATGACTAGATATAATGATTTTGATAGAATGCAAATCTGCATACTGATGGACAGCCTGGAGACCCAACTTTTCATTCAACCTCTGCAGATCATGCTGTTTTTATTTCTACTTATCTTCTTCTCACCCTTTTTCAAGTTTTTTTTTTTTCTGGTTGGGGAGAGCATTTTTCAGCTCAAGATTATTGGCTACAATTACGATGGGTGCGCCATTTCCTAAGGCATTTTTAGGGCTAGTGTCAGGCAAAAAAAAAAAAGCAGACAAACACAGAAGAAAGTAAATATCCATGCCTGTATCAGGATTCGAACCCAGGTTCAAGCACATTAGCCTTGTGGCAGGCCATTGCCTTAACCACAAGACTGTGCCTGAATGGTTTACTGTAGGTTACTGAATTAAATTGGCAGTTACCAGCAAAGTAATTTAAAATGATTCTGGCTCAATTTATGATGTCTTGCCAAATGTGCCTATACTGTGAACTTGCCACTGTATAAACACAGTTTAGCTGATAACTATTGTTGAAAATCTTCAAATTTATAAACACTATCTAGACAAACATTTTCCTTCACAAATTTGCCACACATCTCTTCAAAACAATATTCTTTGGGCCATTCAAGTATTAAATAAATACTTTTTGGTCATTTTAGACCCCCTTTCCTCCCTTGTAAGCAAAAACATGCAGATGCCAGATTCCCCCCCCCCTTAAGTTGATAAACACTGGCCACAAGACATGCTCGTACTTGTGGCAGAAGAATTCCACCTTAGAACGTGACCTCGTTTCGAATTTTCGGGATCCAAAGGACAGTGTATATCAAGTCACCATTGTATTTAGACAACAAGAAAAGAAACAACTATAATTATGAATGTACAAGTTATTACTTTTAATTTCTATGCAATTATTCATGATGAAAACAGCATTTAATCTTAAAATATAGCATACGGATAAAACAAATAGTTTATCTTGGATGAAGGGATTGGTATCAGGTGGCTTGCAAATATTAAGTTTTCTTTTAAAAGGTTATGCATTTTAAAAACACTTAAGTCAATAGTCTGACAAGAACAATTAGGCAATGTCATCAATGAATATTATATCGAGAGTTCAAAGTTAAAGTGGACCAAGTCCATTTTTTTCACATTTTAAGTAAGGTAGCTCATTAAGTAGGTGATGATACACATTTTTTAAAAAAATATTAAATATTTTTGAGTAACTTTCTTACTGTCTGAATAGCATTAAAATAATAAAAGCATTCCCATAGAGCTTCTTATTAACTTTAACTTTAAAAGTCTTTTTCAAAATTGAAGTTTAGGGACTTGGTTCACTTTTATAACAAAGAAGTGATTAAGGACTTGCAAATCGGTATTTTTCTACTTAATCAAAATGGCAATGTAGAATTGAATTTTAATTAGAAGGCTAAATATTCTAAAATAATAATCATGTGCATGACTTATATATGTACAGTAAAACCTCGTTAAGTCGTCACTCACGGGACCAAACATTTTTGACAACTTAAGCAGAGTGACGACTTAGGCGGAGTGGGAATTTTTGAAAACAAAAACAAAAAACACTAAAATACAGTATTTTTATGAATTGCTGTAGAATTCGGTGAGAAAAACAAGATTTTCAGAAATCAATACATGCAAATGAATGAGTGGAAAATAAAAATAAACAAAACACTTTTTATACCTACCACATTTTAATCGTTTTAAAAGAAAGGCAGTGTCTGTCTTTGAAATGTTCCAGCCAACCATTGCTGCCGCCAAAATCTTCAATGTTCAACTCCTTAGCAATTTCCATGGCTTTTTCTTGAGAATCACAGTAGAAATAGCGACATATTGCAATCTGGCATGTTTTAGCCATCGAACTAAAACCTCCTCGATCTCCTCAAACTTCAATTTCCTCATTCTCTTTCTTTTGTCTTTGCAGTCAGCTTCTTCAATTACTTGTTTTGATGAAAGAATATCGCTTGATGTAGTCCTGGGAATATGGTGTTCTTTGGCAAAAGCTGTTTTCGAAACATATGATTTTTCAAAAAGTGCAATTAAGACTTTTTTTTCTTTAAAAGATAACGAGGTAAGTTTTCGTTTTCCTGGCAAGTTAAAAACGTAATCGAACCACGAAATTGCAAGAGAAAAAAATAGCCCTTATAGCGGGGCTTACCGTATTACGAAGCCTTCGTAATACCGTATCTATTTACGGTACATTATGAAGGCTACGGGCTGGCTTACTTGCTATGAAACGAAGTCACACTCAGGAGCAGTCAGGAAAAATGTCTACACTCGACAGACTCGCAGCGAGAAGTATGCTTTGAATGAGTAGCAGCGAGATTCCAAGAACCCAAATCTTCCAAAGGGGTAGGAAAGGAATGAAGTGACAGGCATGTTCGAAAATTCCCCGTAAAGGCTTGGCTTTCTTAAAGTGAAGGGGCGGGGCTGAAAAGACAATACGATGGCATGCAAAATGGAGGAGAAAGATGCTTTTGGCCATTTTTAAGGATGACGAGTTATCCGGAGTAGAATTAAATTTGGTGACGGGTAAAGGAGGGTTATTTTACATTATTGTGTATGAGACCTTGTCGGGACCAAAGAAAATCGACGACTTAAAACGGAGTGACGACTTATCTGGGTGATGACTTAACGAGGTTTTACTGTATATCCAATTCCAAAGGACATAACTAATATTTGGAATAATACTAGATAGATAGATATAGGTAGATAGATAGATACAGAAAGCTTTAGTCACTTATAAATAAGAAGTAAATATAAGAGTATGTTATATCACTGTAATTTTAATATGAAGATTTATAAAGATAAATTTCAAACTTACCAAATCAAATACTGTACCAGGAAGAGAATCTCGATAACCAAATGACGGTGATTCATACACAGCAGATGGTAGAGCAAGAGCCTCTTTCAGAAAGTCAGCAAATTTTGATGGAATGAGATGGCCATTGGAATCAGAAATTTGAGAAAATATATCTGAAATAGAAATATATATCAATTCTTTGTATCTCAATATGGAAATATATATAATAAAAATTTCAAAAATGCATACACAAATGAAATAAAGGTTCTCGCACCCTCAGCCATCATCTCGGGAATCTGGGACAGCTGTTTCGGCCTTATTAGGCTTCTTCAGCCAGATTTACCCTTGATGATAGGCTCAGAGTGCGTGGTTTAGTTAAGGACGCCATTCTCACACCCAGGAGTGACCTCCTAAACAGAAACACACAAAGCAAAAACACCGTGATCGTGGTCTCAAATTCCTTGTCGTTACAACCATCAGGCACTAAGGAATGTAAGTAAGGGACGGAGGAATCCACAGTTAATAACAAAATTTTATTTTGAAAATAAATATTATATAGAGGACGGTCCTATTCCCCCCCCCCCACACACACACACACATACACTAATTTTCCATAATTTCAGAATGATGAAGACTTTGATGACAGATTCTAAAGGAAATCATGTTTTTCTCTCCCTATAATTTCTGTTTGGTTGGTCTAAATTATGAAATGTTGTATATATAGCAGGATAAACCACTTCCCAGTAGGAAATGTCGGGAAAGTTTGCAGATTATTCTACGTACTTCATGTTCATGAATAATAAAAAGCTAGCTCTCAAGTTGGCCAATACAAAGTACTGAATGGCTTCATATCCCGTAAATGTAGACATGCCCCATGTTATGGTGCTAGCCAGCAAAACATGCATTTGGAAGTCAGGATGTATGTCCAGACATATTCTAACAGAAGGTAAAGCAATTAAGACAAACAAAAATTCGAATTATCAAAGATTCCAGGAGACTGGAAGTGTTATCTCCTGATCACCTGCAACAGATGAGACTGTTACCTTATCCTGACATCACACGCTGCAAATCCACATACAAGCAGCAAGACAATCTGACATCAGTTTCGACTATCTCACCAACAGTGGCGTAGTGATGGGGGGGGGGGGGGCAACGGGGTCTATCATGCCCCAGTTGCCCCTCTGCGCCAATGGTCCCCAAGACATATATTAGTATATGTTTTTTAGGTTTTCAGGGGTGGGGGTGGGTCGCCAAAAAGGTATTGTGCCCCGGGCGCCAGTTATGCTTGCTATGCCACTGCTCACCAATCAGTCTTCCGTGTTTTTAGAGCTCACCAGTTTTACCTATAATGGTAGGCATTGCAATCAATGGTGGTACATGGGAGGATTATCCAGCTCATGTAGACTTTTGCAGTTGGATATTAACGACTTACGGTGACCATCCAGAAACAACTACTATTCTGTGGACTGATGAAACCCAAATCAGAAGAGATGATGTGGTGAATCTCCACAATGTTCATTATTGAATTGAAGAAAACCCACAGTAACTTGGAGACAAATCATCAGAGCAATGGTGCTTCAATATGTGGTGTGGATTTATTGGAACTTTGTTCTACAATGGTATTCTGAATGGCCGTAGGTAGTCGAACTTATCCTGAGGGATCTAGTAGATCAGTAAATAGACAGGGTATCTTTAGCAACATATAGAGAAATCTGGTTCCAACACAATGGACCACCCATTCATTATGTCTCATGTAATCGAAGATATCTAGACGATCACTTTCCATTCAATCCATGTAACTCTAAACACCCATGTCAAATACTGACATATGAGAATAGCTTGGGATTTTCCTTTCAAATGAAAGGAGGGAAATTGTAGATTCCAAAGACATCTGATAGATGTGACTTATAGTCTACTATACAAGAAAACGGCTTCTCTTCTATAAAATACTTTCAGTTTCTCATAAACTGGTAGTTTGTGTTCAACTTTGAAGTATTTGTTATTTATGAAGTAAGGTGCAAGTTGGTCTGAACTTCATTGCGAACTCAAAGCTAAAGTCTTTTGTTACTATTAACTTATATGTTATCAATAAAGGGTAATCATTTCCCATGTGGAACTATATAGATGACGTTAGTGTCAGTGATGTCACATTACTCACAATAATTTATTTTACTTTTTTTAATTTTTCATTTTACTATCTGGATCCACAAACATAAAAGTAATGCTGATGTGAAAGTAATGCTGATGTGACAAGAAAAGCTTCTGAAATTAGTAGCCAAAATATTATAAAAGTAAAGGTTCTGCTAGCTGTTGATTTGAAGGAAAACGAAACTGTCATGTTACCCGCACTGATTTTCACAATGTATACCAACAATTGGCTCCGTGCATCTGAAACGGTTTCTATTGCATGTTTACACGGAAAAAGTACAGGCATCTGCTATGATGAAGATAAGAAATCTGCCCTTGAGCAAGGATCTTCTCTTGCATTGATTCAAGTAGAATTTTCTGAAAATTGTAAGTGCTTCTATCAAGACCAAGTACTTATTATGGTCAGAATCACAGTTTTCACTTGTTCCATATAATACAATGAGGAACAACATAGTCTAGCCATAGTATCTGATACTATGGATCATTCAAAGTTATCAATTGTTGTATTTACTGACAAAATCTTGCAATGCCTACTAGCAGAATTCAGACAGTACAATATGGAGTGACGGATCTTCAAGTCAATTCAAAAGCTCCACAAGCTTTATTAGAGAGGAGTCACACAAAAAATTCAAATGGAACTATTTTGCCACAAATCATGGCAAAGGTCCAGTTGATAGCATTGGTGCTTATGTAAAGAAGAGTGCTCAGATTGGTAATGAAACGAAAGTTCATTGTACAGGAAGTGATCATTTATTGACTCATTGACAAGTGCCCCATCAACAGTTTGGATGCTGACTAGTAGTAGTAAAGAATTCAAGAACATTCTAAGGATCTGAATTTGCAGAAACTTTTTGCTACAGCTAAAGATCTCAAAGGTATCACACAGTCATGAAATTGTGTGCAGGGTTGAAGGAAAAGTGCAAACGTCACCATTATCCAACATATGCCATTCAAGAGACTATTGAAGACTCATAAGCACTGCGTTAATGGCACAGCCTTGGAAGTAGGGAAGTGGTATGCAGTTTATCAGCCTGAAACTAATTACTGGCTCATTGGCATATTATAGGAGCTATCTTATACAGATAAAAAAGCATAAATGATATTTATGCATCAAACTCGCCCGTGCTTCAACCGTTTCCAGCCAATGAATGGATATTCAATATGATATTCTTTCAGAAGTGTCAGCTTCCACTCCAGTGTCTGTAAGAAGACATAGCTACCTAAAATTGTCAAATACTAACTATAAGAAAGCCCAGGAATTGTTTTCAGAAAATTCTGAAGCTCAGTGATCTAATATTTAAAACTCAAATTTTGTTAGTCTTGGAAGAATTTCATTACGTCACGTTACTCACATAATAGGTAACGTTGCTCACACTATGTTTTGAGCAGGTTAGAGCAAGGCTTTTGTAAAATCAAATTTCTTTTGAATTCCTTAAGGTAGAATATGAATTAAATATGTAATGTAACGATTTCAGTGTTTGGATTAAAAGTTTGTTTGTAATCATTTACATACATGTGAGTCTGTTGCATGTCAAGTTACTCACATTAAATTCAGAACAAAATATACAAATAATAAAACATTGGAGACTCAAACCGATCATGTCTGAAGATAGCATACATAAGGGAATACACTGCTACCGTAGGGTAATGAGAAATAAGATATAATTAAGCTAGGATAAAGAAGGCAAAAGAAAGTGGCATCAAATATCACGTTACTCACGCTTGGATTGAGCGTTTCACAACTGCTACATAAGTCGCCAAGAGCCATTCAGTGGCCTGCGAGATCACCAGATCTGACATCCTTGGCCGGTTTTTTGTGGGGATATGTGAAAGTTTATGTATTCATCACATCACAGGATTTGCAACAATGCATAATACTATGCTGTAAATGGAATCGGCAAGAACGTAATGACATCAGTTCTTAGATTCATTAACGCAGGTGCACAGTTGGGCATTGGCATGAACAGGCACCATTCTGAACACATTTTATGAAAGGTTTTGAAATTAGGTTGATTTCATTTGTTTTCAAGTATAAGCTGTCGAAATTGCTTGTTTTTCATGGGATCAATGGGTAAAATTCAATTCTGTGATTGTTTTTCCAAAAATTAAAAGAGCCATTTATTGGATAATAATAACATGGTTTTGTTTAGAAATCTTCGTAACTCCTAAATAATGAAAAATCTAGAGTGTAACACTAACCTAGATCACCCTTTCTATATATATGATTTAGGTAAGTTAAATTATGGTAAGCTCAGATAGAGATCCTCAAAAAAAATTGATGTTAATAAAACATCTGAGATGAAATTGTTTGCAACTTTCCTTAAAAACAATTCTGTTTAAAGATTTTAAGCTTTTTAAGATTTTTGTTTATTTGATAATTATTAGTCAAAACGGGACTGTGTATAAGTAATAGAATAAAAATTAGAAATTAAGAGAAATACTGTATTTCTTCAAAGTCCAAATTACTCTTTTTTAATTTATTATCAGATCTAGATGCTGATAGTAATAACCCACATTCTCATTTCTATTAAACCACTAGAAAGTTCAATATATATTATTAGAAAAACAAAACAAAACTGTCTCTTTGAAATTACCTATACTAGCTATTGAAAAAAAGTCTTTCCTTCACATACTTCTGGTCTCTTAAAATTTAATAAATTTAACAGTGATGTCAAAAATTTTCTTACTCTTACATGATTTTTTTTTTTAATTCTGATACGGAAAAATAAAAATGACGAGAAGTTCCTTACACCTGAGTTTATCCACATATTTGCCAGAACACAATAATGCAAGGGCCACTTTTATAGAAAATACACGGATTTTTCCTGAGTCTTCTCTGTGAAAAAAAAATAAAAAAATTTTAAGTTCAATATTATGATTAATGTGATAAAAACATCAAGTATGAGCAATTTCCTTAAAACTTCACAAACTGAGTTGTAAAAAATACTTGAGCAAATATTTTTTGAACACTAGAATTTTTTAGTGTTCAAAAATTCTAAAAATTATCAATTATACAGAATTTAATTCTATTAATATCTTATTGTCATTAATGAGCTTCACTGAGAAACAATAATTTATTTGTTTGCTTTTTTGTTTTTGTTTTTCAACATTTCAATGGATTTCTTAGAAGACAAAGGGTAATGGCTTTGTCTTATAAGAAATAAATGACCAAAAAGAATATTATATATTTACTTAATTATATCTCAAGTCAGTAATTCATCTAATATACATAGCGATGATAAATAAAAATTACAAAACTTGCATTTAGCAAATTTTTGAGGCTTTGAGTTGGTTATATATACATCAGTTTCTCAAGCAAAATAACAAAAATCAGAATACATTTGAATTAAATAAGCAATAGTAATGTAAATAATATATTCATATTATAGGAAATATCAATCTACATAAATGAATTATAATAATTTTAAGAATTTGATATTAGTTATATTCCTAGTTGTCAGAAGCGAAATCAAGGGAATGAAACATATCAAATTCTAGATTGCATAAAACACTTTTTGTTTATAATTGTTTGTCTTAAACAAATCAGATTACAAGCAATCATAACTGTACCCTACAATTTGGATAGGAATTAAAGAATATTTCCTATGATTTCCCACGCTCGATGCATTTATTTCAAGTTCCAGATTTCTTAAATCATATTTAAAGGAAGAAATTAAAACACCGGATACTAAACTTCGTTTTTATATGTCAATTCTGTTTCCTCCTTTGAAGTAACAGTATACACTCATACAATGACAAAGTTGAGTGTATACTGTTACTTCAAAAGAGCAATCAGAATTGATATATAAACAAAATTACTTTGAATAAATTTCAGTGGAAATGGGGGGGGGGGGATATCAATTTAGAATAAGAAATTTTTACTGGCGTCGAGAGATGCAGCAATTTATTTTCTTGTCTTTTGTTGTTGGTGGGGTCATGGCCGGGTCGGCGATGACTTTTACTAACAATATCTTGCCTTTCTGATTTTGTTAAGGGAAGGCGAGGATTGGGCTGATGAGTCCGTAGAAGGACAAAACCGCCGTTCCCAATTCCTTCCCATATTCTAATCAGAAAGGCAATTTCTCCTTTTATTCAAGTGCTGCATTTCCTTTCTTTTATTTAGAATAAGAAAAGCTTGGGTGAAACTTAAAAACTATACAAGAGAAAGTAAATATGAAAAATAAATGCGTTCATTTTGTCTACATCTCTTAGTTAGCAAATTTAAGATTTACATCTAACTACTTTTGTTTGTAATTTAAGAGTTAAGTCAGGTAGAAATAAAGTGGATTGGGAGAAGAACCCACAGGTCAGACAGAATAGTAGACATTTATTGATACGGATGTAATTTTAAAAAAACAACATCATCAAATTCAATGTAAAATTAAAATTCTTATCTTCCAAAAATGACCTAAAGCAAGAGCAACAACAGTTTTATTAAATTAATGATTGTGAAATTCATATTACATGGAATGATAAGAACATTAACTAACTAAATCAAACTATAATTGATATTAATCAGGGGCAACTGTTAAATATTTGTAGTAGAAATACTTTATTTTTGTTTTTTACCATAAATTTCAAACCAATACATTCAATTGTAGAAGAGCAGTCGGTGAATTATTTTAACCCAATAGTTAACTTAGAACAGCATAGATTAGCTAACTATTAATTTATCATAATAACAATGCTTTAATATCAATGCAGAATGAAAGTTTTTGATGATGTACTCATTGGCCTTGGATTAATTTTTAACAAAAATCAGTAGGAAACACCAATCCCTCAATTTTAGTTTCTTAAGGTAAATAGTTTTTTGAGTTATCACAGGTAGGAAAGGATTTACATTGAGATTAACATGTAGTGAAATGATATAGAAAACATGAAAGAATTAACAATCTGTGAGTTAAAAAAAAAGTGTGTAAATAAAGGAGATTATCTAATAATTTTGATTTCCTTAGGGATATAACAAACATGGATAAGCACATGGTGGAACAAGGAATTACTTTTTCTTCTTAGATAATACTTCTTTTTAACTTATCAGATTATACATTCTCCCATATTTTCAACTTCTTCTTTTTTTTTTTCTTCTTATGTTTTAACCACCAATTTTTTAATTTATTTTGTAAATAGTGAAGAATTTTAAAAACAAATCTACTTACACATCAAATGCTGCCAATAACCAGTTCAGAAGTAGACCTGTGCTATTATCAAGATCAATCTGATGTCCAACTGGCAGTCGTTTATTGAGTTGGAAATAAATTCCAGAGAGCAATGTTTCTAGACGAGAAACATTCACTTCAGTGCGATGATCTAATGTGTTCAAGCCATTTTCCCGGAATGCTTCAATTATATTCCAAATGTCTACTATATACACTGAAAAGAATTACATAAAAACTGAAATTAATACAGAACCTTTACAACGGCAATTTTGGAGATAGTATTAATGAGAAACATATGGAACTATGTTGAGTAAAATGAAAAAAAAAAAAAAAAGGGGTATCTGAAACACTACTACAATTACACTAAGCATAAGTAAACCAATTTAGGCTCACAGAATTTCTGAATTTTTTATGCTTACTTGTTCACAGTTAATTTGTGATTAGTCATGCTACAGTATCCTCGAGAAGAATATGCTTGGAGTGTGGAACATTACTTCAGAATTATGGTGCAGGACGTAATGGATAGACCATTCTTGGCTGTTGTGACTAGTGATTTTGAGGAATATTTTCAGAGACAGCATCACGAAAGAAAACCATACTGAAATGGGTGGAAATGTTCAGAACAAGTGGTGAAATTACAAATCATAATGAAAGACAATCTGGAAGACCACGAAGCACTAGAACAAACAAAAACATTACCTATAGGTAATGCGTTGGACAAAGTTGTCCAATCTCCAAAGTAGAGCATGTGACACATGTCGAAAGAATTGTCCATAGATAACACCAGTTTCCACTGTACGATGTAGAAAGTTGGCACTCACTCTTACAATACAGTGCTACGTGAGTTGAGGCCTCAGGATTTTTGTGCTCGTTTGCAGTTTTTTTTTTTTTTTTTGTGCTTGTGAACATGTGTTGGCACACCTTTATGGTTTCAAGCCATAGTGTTCCTGGCACCTATTTCATTCAAGATGAAAATTGTTACACAATAACCATAAATGCTACAGTATACAGAGAGTAAATCATCAACTGATTTGAAGCAGATCTGAATTTTGAGATTGCAAGTGCTTCAGCAGGATGGAGTTCCCCCACACACATAGGCCATGGAAACGAAACATTGTTAGTGGAACTGTTCCAACATTGGCTTGTCTCAAAAGGGGGGGGGGGGGGCTTGAGTCCAGAACTCATATTATGTGATGCGTTGCTGTGAGGAATGTGAAAAGAACAATGTTTCACTCCTAGTCCTATTCCAGAAGCAACACTTGTCTCACACCATTGTCGTGAGGATTGCCGGACATGCTCAAACATGCCATAGGGTGTAGCTGTTAGATGTATGAAGATCAAACACCTCATCTAACAGTGGCTACACAATAGCCTATGTAAGTTTTAATCATTCTGTAACATCTGAATTTATATGGACTTTTTTCTTTATTGTATCAGACCTTCGAATTTGTTCAACTATTTCAGAACATTCCTGCATATATGTTTACAGGATGACTCAAAATTCCCTGTACAAAGTTAATATGTAGTTCAGGAATATAAAAACATAACATATTCATAGTGGAATGTATACCACTATTAAGCTGACATATAAAGCATAATGCATGGTTTAAAAATGCTCTGGAATTACATATTTTGGATATTATATATATAAAAATGAGCAAGAGATTTTTGACAAATAAACAACAGTTACCCCCCCCCCCTAAAAAAAAAAAAAAGAGACTTACAATTTGTTTTCTTCTGAATAAATCTCAATTTGCAAGCAGTCCGATATGTTGAGAATCTTATGGCATCAAAATTTTGACTTCCTAAATTGAAAAAAAAGAAAGGAAAAGAAAAATGTAAGAAAAAAAATTAAATTAATTAATTTTCTTTAGTATTATGATTCTTAAAGTTGAAACTTATAAATAGAATAAATAATACAAAGATATAGAATTAAATTCAAAAGCAGCTTAGGAGGAGTTAAAAAAGAAAAAAGAAAGAAATAAAGAAAAAAAGGACATTTTAGGCAGGAAAATATAAATTCAAAGGCAGCTTATGAAGAGTATTAAAGGCTATTAAAAAAAAAAAAGGAGGACATTTTAGAAAGGAAAATAGCTTGTTACTAGGATTCACTTTGCGATATTTGGTTGATATGCATTTTGATAAATTAGCAATTAAGATATTAATCCTGTGCTTTGATTCTTTGTTTGTTAACAACTGTTACTTAATTATCCTTTCTAAGGATAACAGTTACAATTTAAGTTTTTTAACTTGTAAACACAAGTTGTTGATGTTATTGTTGTTTTAAAGTAAAGTCTCAAATCCGGCCTAATGTGGCGCCCAGTAGGCCGGATTACAGAAAAGCCGGACTACCGAGAGTGTTCTTAAAATAACTCAATAGCTCAATTTTTGTGAAGACATAATGCCAGGTTTAATTAATTTAATCCTATTTTCATAATTTTGCACTCAAATGTTTATTAAAAACAATACAAATGTGCTTTTTCCGACACCAAGCTCTAGTGATATTTGTTTTGCAGATTCCCCTGCATCCAATCTCCTTAACGCATTAAGCTTCTGTTCCATAGTGACCAAAGTTTTTCTTTCTTTTTTCACTCATAATGAATATGCGCGGATAGGGAAACAAAATAGGGAAATGAATTTAGTTATTAAAAAGGATTACCGAGGGTCGGATTTTAGAGGTTTTACTGTAATAGGAATCTATCTACTTGATTTCAGAAACAGATATTCTAAGGTATTTGGGTCTAAAAATTATTTAATATTTAATAACTTTTAAAAATAATTGAGATAGAGAGAGAGAGAGTTTGAAGAAATGAAAAATGGCCAAAGTATCAAAGTTGAGTCTTAAATTTTGAAGTCAGAGACAGAAGATTTACATTGAAATCATCAGATTATATTTTTGATTCTTGTTTGTATTTCATAAAGTTTGTAAAAACCACTGTACAAGTGTGTAAATGTAAAATGTACATTTTAGAAACCATTCAGGTGCCTTCTGAGATTCGCAAATGCATTTTCAAGGGATGGAATGTGTCATCGGTTGAGAAGTCACCATACATTATAATATTTTACTTGATAAAGAGGCACACAAACTTTAGCATTTAATTGCAGAAATAATGGCCAAGTGCACCAAATTTCAATTAACTTTGATGGCTGCATTGTGGACGTAGCTAAAATTAGTGGGGGGTGCTGTTCCAGAAAAATTTTAGCCTTTGCTTTAAAATTGTGTGAAAGGAAACAAACATGTACAAAAAGAAATTTATCAAGTTTCTGAATAAATTTTCTTTTTATACATGTTTGTTTCCTTTCACACAATTTTAAAGCAAAAGCTAAAATTTTTCTGCAGCAGCACCCCCCACTAATTTTAGCTACATCCACAATGCAGCCATCAAAGTTAATTGAAGTTTGGTGCACTTGGCCATAAGACTTTTATTCAGCAAATAAAAACTGCCAATTACTTAACTAAACCAAATACATCCTCAAGGAGCTTTTTTCTGTTAATCATATTTTACAGTTCAGGAGGTGAAACTATATTTAAATTATGGAAACTATTTTAAGTTAATAAATATTTGGCAATTAGGAATCTGTGTTAGGAAAAGCAAAGATCAATTAGCCTAAAATGAGAAATTTCTACAGGCTAAATGATCTTATTCTAAAAGGCAAAACAGAAAAAAAAAAAAAAAATAAGAAAAATTCCAAACGCTTGTTGTGGTGCAATGAACAAGCAACATGGACACAGGCAAAATGGAGCCATGTCATGTTTTCTGACAAGTCCAGGTACAGTCTAGTCTGATTCATGACTGGAGGGAGCAAGGAACCATGGCCAATCTTGCCAACATCGTCAAGCACAATCAGTACGGGAGTGGCAGTGTGATGGTGTGGGCAGGCATTATGCTGGGCTCTCGTACACCACTGTACATCTTCGACAAAAGATCAGTAACTGCCCAGTTGCACAGGGACAACGTCCTTCACTAACATGTGCAACTTTTCAGGGCAGCTGCTAGTCTAGAGTTACTGGACTGGATGACAACGCCCGTCCACATCGGGCTCGTCTGGTGGACGAGTACCTCCAACATGACGACATCCATCATTTGGAGTGGCCTGCACATTCCCCGGACCTGAATCCAATCGAACATGCATGGGATGCTCTCGGAAGACATGTTGCTGGATGCATTCCAATACCACTTACGCTACCTGAGCTGAGGACAGCATTGGGTGAAGAGTGGGATGCAATCCCCCAAAGTTTGCTTGATACTCTCGTGTGCAGTATGCCAGCATATTACATTGCTTGCATAGCTGTGCGGGGGAACCATACAGCCTACTGAACGCTCTTTATGCCTTTCACAAACATCTGGATAGAATTTCAGGTGCTTCTATCTCCATGGCATTTTGAACATTTTTATTTCTTCTGTTAGAGGCAGTGTTGCCACCTTTACTTTTTGTGTGGGGATGATATTGGGAAGACCTTCTGCATTCACCTACCAAGTTTGGTCCCGATCAGGCAACCAGAACAGTTCATTTTGCAATACCCCTTAATGTGTACTTTAATTAACATAAGACAACAGTTTCTGAAAGATTGTAACTATGTAAAGTATAGAAAACTGTCTTAGTGCCTTATAAAAGATGCAATTACTCAAAGAACTAAGAAAATGACAGTACTGATGGTAAAGAGAATGAAGCTATGCTAATTCCTTTCACTTTTAATCTTTGTTCAAATTACTGTATTTAACAGGAAAAGATAGTTGTTAGCCTCTCAACGCAATCAACTACAGAAACTTCTCTTTTAATAGGAATTTGGTGAATTGATCAAATTATAATCTCAGCATCTTTAAGTATAAGAATCTAATCTCTAATAAATCAGCTTTCATTCTTATTTTCTGTTCCTGTCCTTCTCATTGTCTACTTTTCTTCCTTATTTCTTTGCTTTCAATGTTTTTTTGAATTCTCCAAATTCTTCATCTATCTCAATATATATATATTTTTTTAAACACATACACACACATTTTTAAGATAGTAAGAAAGATAAAGCGAGCATGTCTCAAGTTACACTAAATAAAATAAAACAGCATTTTTTTTTATTTGTTAAAAAGAATAATGGTATGTTATCCAATTTAGAACATCACATTTATGTTCTTCACCGTTTTTTTCTATCCTTTGAAAAAACACAGCAAGAAATAAATTAACAAACTTACGCATTTCATTGAGTATTTGACGATGCTCTGCCAGGGGCCGGGTATTCATTTCGTCAGATATTCGTAACCCATCAAGAAGAGTTTCAGGCCCTTCTAAATAAATAAATAAATAGAAAGATTATCACAAAAAAGGAAAGCATAATTTAATAAAAATTAATTTTGCAATTTTAAATATCTAAGTAAGAAAAGAAATGATTTACAATCAAGTTGCTAAATTCCCAGATAGAAAGAAAGACAAATGAGATATCAAAAACAGTAACTTATAGATTTCTTTTATAACTTGAAGGTTCATTGACTGAATTAAAAATGTTATTTAACAGAAAGTCTATATTTTCTATAAATACCAAAAGAACAAGTAAGAGCAACTCTCACACAAAAATTACAAATACATAGATTCAAGTAAAGGAAGAGACAGTGTAAAGTTTTATTAGTATTCTTACCATCATTATGGAAAAAGATAAATATAATGAAGTGGTTTATTTACAAGGCAAAGATCTGATTCCTTTGTAAGTCGAGGTAGGGACAAATAGCTTTTGAATAAATATAAGCAGCTAACAGCCACTGTGTTATTCTTGCATTTGTAGTGTCCCTTCTGTATGGAACATTCAAATGCCGTCAAGTTTGAATACAAATAAAACAAAAAAATAACTTTGTAGAATGCCCATATTTGTAAGATCTGAAAATAATTATTCAAGAAGGCAGTAGATAAAGTAAACTTTCAGATTTTCTAAATGGCGAGGATGTTTTGTTTACTGTGATAATTGCACTGTACAGAAACACTACCATAATAGTCTCTTAGACCAATATACCTCCCATAACAACGGAAAGTTATAAGTTTCAGCTCTCTAAAATACCACTGTTTTTCAGATACTCTGATTACTACACATTCTCAGTAATGTATTTTGATAGGCTTTAGCTTCTTACATTTAGGTCCAAAATCCTTAGCAATTTTCTTTTAATTGTCTAAACATATCAATCAAGTTTCAACTTTAGAGATAAATTGTTTTATTAACTCTTGGTAAATCCCATGAAAAGCTTGAACACCCCACAAACAAAAAAAAAGCTCAAAAATTTTCATGAATCATCTCGTAACTTCCTAAGCATAGCTGCAGAGTATCCAGAAGGAGTCTCGTAGTCTAGACACAATGTTTGTGTAAATTATAGGCAATTAATTGCTTTGGGGTGTTGCATTCACTCCATAATACGAGGATCATACTAATAGTAATGAGCAATAATGTTTTGTAGGCAAATCTACAACAGCAGAAGAACGAGTGCTGTTTGGTAGATGGCACCATCTCTTGTGGTATCCTTGAGTGATCTATGATGTCAAATGTTTGTGGCCATATGGCCACAAATACTCCTAACAAAATGTCCGACAACAATATTTGTTTTGTCAGCATGCTGTTATTCAATTTCTTTTTAAAGAGGAAATCCCCATTGCAGAAATTCACCAGATACTTAAGACTGAATATGGAAGTGAGTGCATGGGTGCTAGCAGTATTAGAAGATGGGGGAAACATTTAAAGATGGGAACACTAGCATCCAAATCAGCCTCGCAGCAGTAGCCATCGAACAGCCTCAACTGAATGCAACGAGAGAGTTGATGAAATCATTAATGAAGACAGGCATGTAACTGTGGATGAAATAGCAAGAACACTTATAATGGGGCACAATGCAGTTCATGAGATGATTAAAAGCATAGGCTACAGGAAAAATTGTGCTCGTTGGGTCCTAAGCTTATTGACTGAAGACCACAAACTACAGCACAAAACCATCACCTCAGAACTGTTTCAGAGATATCGAAACAATAGAGAAGATTTTTTTGCTCACTATTGTGACAGGTGATGAAAGCTGGTTTACCCCATTTCGTGCATGAAATGAAACAGCAGAGCATAGAATGGCACCATTTGAATTCTCTAGCAAAAAAGAAAGCAAAGACATTGCCTTCAGCTGTAAAGGTTATGGGCATCATCTTCTGGGATGCAGAGAGGTGGATTTTGGTTTTTTGGAACCTGGGCAAACCATAAATGCTGCTCGTTATGTCCAGACACACTACAAGCTCCATCGTGGATTGCACGATAAACATTCTGGAAGAAAGATCATCCTCCAGCATGACAATGCTTATCCCCACTGCGCTCACTTTATATCGGAAAACATTGACAAAATCGGGTGGGACATTCTTGCACATCCCTCCTACAACCCTGATCTGGCACCCTCAGAATCTTTTTGGATTGTGAAAGATCAGATGTGAGGACAACATTATGAGAAAATGGAAACAATTCAGAAAGCAGTGCGTCAACGTCTTCGGCAGGCTGGAATGGAGTTCTACAGTAGGGAAATATTCAAGCTTCTAGAATGATGGGGAAAATGTGTGCAATGAAATGTGGATTATGTGGAGAAGTGAACAAAAGTCTGTAAATTAAGATGGTGTACTTGGTTTTTCAATGATAAAACATGATAATCTTTAATAAATGTTGCTCACTGCTTTTGGTATAACTAGGGTTGCCATCCGTCCCGATATATCGGGACCGTCACCGTTTTTGACCTTCTTGTCCCGACATCCTGACAAGACCCAATTTTGTCCCGATTTTGCAAAATACTGTTATGAGCTTGGCTAAAGTACTGAAGTAACGCCATCTGTTAGCGCAATATGTAAATGCAACCTCAATTAGTTTTATTGACTTGCTGAAAAAGGTGAAATCTTCCAAAAAATATGGTGTACCAACTACTTCTGCCACAACAAGTTCCATGTAATTGTGTTCTAAATAAAAAGTAATTATATTAAATAAATTTTTTACTTCATTTCTACACCCCCATCTCAAGTGTGTCCCGACGAGGTCCCAGCTAGATATGGCAACCCTAGGTATAACCCTCATACTAATAAAGTTAGTTTTCATATTTATAATATATAATTTACAAAATGACATATTTTATCTATACAGTTATGTAATTATATCATTAGATAAAAGCAATTATAATTAGCAATACCAACATACCAATATATAATTATCTTCAGTTATTTATTTTTTTTATATATTTTTGTACTATTTCACAATATTTTTTTTTCAAGATAGACTTATTCTTCTCAGATATAATGTGGTCACGTATGAAGGACAAGAGCAAGAATTTTTGTTTGATAACAACAGTTGTTAGCTGAACAAGTTCCTGATGAAGATTGCTATGTATCAGAGTCAATGAACAAGAATAAGAGCCCATGAAGCATTTGCTAGAAGATGGTTTAACAAGGATAAAAAAAAAAATGTTTTGAAATAAAAAAAAAGCACCAAACATAGCAGT
>JAFIDM010060850.1:0-24197 GCA_023159025.1 Thereuonema tuberculata
TTTTTTGACTTATCTGTCAAACCTGAACTGACTTTGACTGAAAAGTAACAATTGTAATAAAAAACAAAGTCAAAAAAGAAAGAAGCAGTACTTCATTAGGTAGATTACTGAGAAATCACTATTTGTAACTTAAAAACCAGTGAAAAGTATCAATTGGAATGAAAAAAAAGAGTCAAGAAAGAAAGAAGCAGTATTTTCATTAAGTAAAATACTGAAAAATCACTATTTGTATCTCAAAAACTACTGAAAAGTATCAGTTGGAATAAAAAAGGAGAGTGAAGAAAGAAAGAAGCAGTATTTCTATTAGGTAGAGTACTGAAAAATCGCTATTTGTAATTCAAAAAGGTAGAATCACATCAAAGTAAAAAAAACTAACTAAAAAATATGCGGCTCATCAACCAAGATGAACAAGTGTCGATAACATCAATCTACTGATAAGTCTAAGAATTCAAGGAAAGACAACAGAGAATACAAGTGCGAATAAAATTGACACTTCTGGTAATCCACCACACGAACATTTCTATCTGCCCGAGTATCTGAACGCATCGAATCTCAGCGGTATTCCTCAACATCGTTTGTCATTGAAGATTGGATCTCCGATAATATTGTTGCGAAACATCAATCCCAAGTTTAAATACTACAATGGAACTCAACTTAAATGCCGTTCATTCGATAATGATCTCATAGAAACCGAAATTATAACAGAACTCACAAAGGAGATTTTGTTTTCATCCATAGGATGTCTATGGAACCATGCGATAATCTACTTCCATTCACTTTCACAAGAAAACAATTTCCGATCAGACCATCTTAAGCGATGGTTATCAATAAAGCTCCAGCACAAACTTTAAATAAAGTTGCTATATATTGGGAAAACGTTGTCTTCACTCACGTACAACTTCATGTCTTTGAGTCACAATTCAACAGAATTTGGTTATCTTCGCTCTAAAGAATAGTCACAATGAAATTCTTGCGAAGAATTTCGTATACAAGCTATGATCTTCAGTTATCATCCATATCAACCAACGTCCATCTGAACATCTCTTCTTCAAATATCTATATCGAACAATCTGATGGCCTAGATTAGTAGATAATTTTCACTATTTTTAACTCAAAAACCACTAAAAAGTATGAATTGGAATTGGATAAAAAAGAAAAGAAAAAAAAAAGAATCGCAATTTCCATTAGGTAGAATACTGAAAAATCACTATTTGTTACTCAAAAACAATCACTATTTATAACTCAAAAACCACTGTAAAGTATCAATGGAAATAAAAAAAAGGGACTCAAGAAAGAAAGAAGCACTATTTCTATTAAGTAGAATACTGAAAACTCACTATTTGTAACTCAAAACCCACTGAAAAGTGTATCTATATTACAAAAATCTTTTATTTCTCTGTCTGTCTGGTGCAACTATTGTTATTTTCGAAAATAGAAATAATTTCTACAAGTTATCTACTGGAATCGAACACACACCTTCTGCTCCGAAGGTAGGCGTCTTAGGCATTAGACCACAAGGATTACATTCTAATCTCTATAAAAAATAAAAATATATCATAGATACGATTCACACGCTAATTCTAAAAGGAGTCGTGGATTGAAAGAATATAGACATCAAAAACTAAAATAAAAAAAAAAAACTTTAAAAAGCTTTTAGTTTTATTTTACATGATGTAATTTGTGTGTGTGTTTTTTTTAATAAATAACAAATTGTTTTCCGTTACATACGCGAAGCTTCCGGAGCGAAGCGACGGGGAACCGACTAGTTGACGCATTATCAGAAAACTCAATGAGAGGTCATACAAAAAAAAAAAAAAAAATAGCTGAAATCCCCATTCTTCGTACGGGTGACAAAAAATATTTCAGAATGTGGATGAGAAAGAAACTGAAATTGTGAAATCACTTCGAAACTTTTCCATACTTCCAATCCCTTTCTCCCCGTCTCCCCGATGCTATCCCATCAAACCTTCCACAGTTGGTAAAACCTTACGTGATCATTACAAATTAATGTTATAGTCTTAGTATGCATTCCGAAAACCTGTGGAACATTCTTCAGCAATGTTTGCTTATCCCCTAACTCTCCTTCATTTACATCTCTTACAACTCAATATCGAAAATTCGATCAAATGGTTTCTTTTCGATTTTGACAAAGAAAACACATGTCAAATTCAATGTTTCCACCTCAAGCGGTTTTGAGATATCCATATCCTTCGAGAAAGGTTGCTCCCCCCTCCCTTACTTTTTCGAAAAAGAACACTCATGTCAAATCGCTGGCTAGGAGCCAAAATGTTCTAACTACAGACTAGATAGTTTTGAGAAAACTCTGTTTAAAGACTAAAAAAAATCCTCCAAATCGAGTTTTATAGCTGAGTAAGTGAAACTGTCCTCGTAATTACGAATGTTTGAAGTCAAAATTTTTGTAAAAAAAAAATTATTCAAAATCACAATATTTGACCTAGAAACTGCAGTTAGAACAAATTTGCTGTAAAGGACTCTGCTTCAGAAATTCAGGCGACAATGTTCTAAGTATGTTATCGGCCGTTTTAATGGTATTTGTTTAAGGGGTTTTTTTTTTCTCAAATATACATGTTTGTTTATATATACGGTTATGTGACATCATTTAATAACAAAGAAGAATTAAAAAAAATAATAACGTAGCATAATGACTTATTGTAACTTGATTCATTTCTATTTAGTGGGTAGGCCACTGTGGTATGGATTTCTATCAGCTGCTATCCATTTCTTGAGTCCAAGGAGTCCTTTTTAGTGACCCATTTGGGAGTTATTGTGACAGCGATCACAATCGGTAGTTATAGTGTTTGTCCTGTCTGTCCGTCCGTGTCTGTCCATTCCCAATGAGTCCTGCATGGAAGATCGGATGGACAAACTGATTTTGCTATCATGTTCATAGGCCCAAACACAGTACTAATGGAGTATTTTCAGGGACCAACGCTCTCTCCCCTCCCCTATTTTCGGAATGAATACAACTTTTCGTTATTAGCTTAAATGTTACAAATGAACCATCTGAATCCAGTTGTCAGCTATAGCTTGATGGATAAGGTTTCCATATTCTGAAGGTAATCGGTTCAGTTACGTATATGTACTGTTTTTTTTGTTTTGTTTTTTTCTTTATCTTTTTTTCTCAATGTTAGCGTGTTTTTTTTTCTTATTTTTCCTAAATTTTTGTTATTTTTATATTTTCCTAACTTTTTTTATTTTTCTTTACATTATTGTATTTGATGTTTTTATTATAATTTTTAATTTTTATTGTTATGAGTCGCTCTTAAATTTATCCTTTAGCACAAAATTATATTCACTTATTTTATCTTTATAAACACCAATCTCATTTGGATAGGCCAATGTTAATTTCAAATGCTCTATGTCAACAGCTCTGCCTTTTCTCTTGTAGGAAACAGCCCCACTACTACATTCTACTGATATTTCTTCAAGGAAAGTAATTTTTACATCACTGATAGCTTATTTTATCTCAGCCAATGCATTGTTGCAATGCTTGCGAATGCTTTTGATTTTGCAATCTGAGATTCTCAAACTGATAAAATCTTTGTGGCTTATCTCATGAACTATATAAGGCAACGTTTTACATGCATTACTTTTGATATTGTGATAGTCACTGGGTGCTTCAACTTTTTCATGCTTCGTAGTTCTGAAAATTGTTGAGTGCATAGAATCACATTTCATGAAACAATGACCAGTCTTACAAAATTTATGGTCACTGACTTCTAACTTTGTGGATTTCAGCAGAGCGGTGATAAATATGGAACAATAATGCGATTCCGATTTTGACCGCCATAGGTAGCACTGTACAGAACTGCCTTCTTTATCCTTTTCTATCCTCTTCTGTTAACCAAATCCAAGGAGCTGTAGCAACAAGAAAACTTTTTACGTGTTGACTATGCATTGCTTCTCTTATTCTCTGTCTTCATCATACAACTTATTAAAATTATTTTACGGGCCTTCGGTTGCCTGTCCCTAAAAAGCTTTATTAATTTTTTCTTGTTCTGAAAAAGGTATGAAATTGTTACAGTTTTTCTTACAGCTGCACTGTCCTTGCACT
Source organism: Thereuonema tuberculata (assembly GCA_023159025.1). Classification (NCBI taxonomy): domain Eukaryota; kingdom Metazoa; phylum Arthropoda; class Chilopoda; order Scutigeromorpha; family Scutigeridae; genus Thereuonema; species Thereuonema tuberculata. Next base: position 4,076 of record JAFIDM010060850.1, read on the forward strand.
TGGCGAGGTCGTTCCTTGTTTTTACGTTTACATTACACTCCCTTATTGTATGCAGCCATTTTTGGGATTTTGATCCAGTTTTTTAGTTTTCTAACATGCTTTCGTCTCTTCCGTGGTTCCACTTTTCTTCGCCTCTGCAGCGTCGGTAATAACTTTCTCATTAGATTGCTGTTTCCTGAATTATCTAATAGTTAGAAGCATTTGTATCTTGCATGCTGACATCAGTTTCTTCAATAATCCTGATATTATCATCTTTAACACTTAGCAGGATGCGCATAGCATCGGAATCTTCATCATTTTCATCACTCTTTTGCAGGAACACTGAAACTTTATTGTCTTTATCCTGAGCAGAAAGAATGAATCATCTCAATCTAATATCCGAGAATTTAAGAAATGAAAAGCATATAAAACATTGAAACTCACAATAAAATTCTAATCTTTTCAAATGCAAATAAAATAACTGAGAAATTTGCAGTTGTGCCTTTTTGATTATTAATTCGTTAATGTAATGTTGTATTTTAAAATTAAAATGGATTGTCTTATATAAATGTATTGACGTAATCTGGTCTTTTTTTTTTTGTATTTAGTTTTGTTTTGTTTACTTAAGAAATTTTTAAAATTAACATTTTTTTACTATTTTAGCAATTTTTGTTGTGGGCGATCTGTAGGTTTGAAAGCTCTTTCGTCTAATTTTGAGGCCCTGAAAAGGGCCCTCAAAGGTAAATACTGGTTTGTTTGTTTTTTTCTTTTAGCTTATTTTTTCCAGTAAATAACTGCGTGAATTGGGAGATGTATGAAATGTCAAGTAATAATTTCGAATTGAGTACTTGGCTTCATTTTGTAAAAATATATCTTTTAAATATTTCTCCGACCCTTTCATTTAATTATTCATTATACATTGGAATTCTGCACTATGACTGTTGTTCTCAAAGCACTAATAGAGGAATCGTCCAGGGGAGTTAATAAGCCTTCTTTCCCGCGCCGCTTGATTTGTCGACGTATCTTGGTGATGGAGGCTTTGGATATACCGGTTGCTTCAGATACTCTGTCTTGAACTCTTTCTAAAGGAATGAGAGGTCCTCTATTAATTAATTACCTCCGAAAATATTCTTCAAATAAGAATGCCTTTTTGAGTCGAGCTGATACTCTGGGACGGCCGTTTCGAGCTTTTTGGCCTGTCCTCTGCCAGAGCTAATCTTATTTGAATTAATTGCTTTGTGTTTTATCCATCAGAGGGTTTATTATTTATTTATTTATGGTTTTTTTTTTGTTCTTTTTGTTGTCAAATACCTTTTGTGGTAGCCTGAGCGCTACCCAAGGATTTGAATTCCACATTTGATTCTTGTTTTTTATTATCTTACTTTTTAGTTATTCAGGGGTCACTGTCTCTATCTAATATTCTTCAATATGCAATTTTATTTTCCGTGCACTGATTCGTATAGCACTGTTTCTTGATATTTTGTGAGAAGACTTGGATAGAGGCTATTCTCGCGTAAATTACGTGAAATCGCGAAAACACGAGATGGTCAAGAACCGTCTGTTGAACTATAACAGTATTTTTTTTCTATTCATGGAGTGATTCGTCACAATAGAAGATTTCGTATTTATTAACCATGTTTCGAGTTTTTTATTCAATTATAGTGTTAGCCGTATTTTCATTGTTAATAATTATAATTACTATCAGTTCTTATTCTTCAATTCAATCCAACAACAAAATAGGTTTGTATTATGTTTGATTTTTATCCAAAGAACGAAAGATGGAAAAAGAAAAAATTAATTCTTTAATTGTAACTACATTACTGTATATTAAACTTTAACGTATCTGAGAGTAGATTGCACCAAATAAGATGACAAAAGGCTGTCTATTATTTATAACTTCAACATTAGAACTTGTGCACTTTATATTTCTTATGAAAAAAAGTGCACACGTTTTGTTTTCTATTTTGCTCCTTCTTTACATAAAAAATGTGTTTTTAATTTTACATGAGATAGTATCGAAAATGTTTAACTGTAAGATCTATTTGTTTTTTATTTGAAAAATAAAAAGAATTTTTTTAAATGTATAAATTTACCAATAGGGTTAAAGGTAAACAAACATGTCAAAGACGTTTGTATAAGTAATGAGATTAAAATGATATTTCATAAAGACAACACTTTGTTTAAGAAAAAGAAAACTAGGAAAGAAAATTCACAGTTAGATAGAATGGGAGTTTGTACGCACTACAATGTAGAGACTGCAGAGAAATATATATTGGAAGCACAGGCCAAACGGTAAGAGAACGTGTCAACGAACATACCACGGCGTATCAAAACAGAAATGATAAAATTTCAGAATGGACAAGACATTGCATGAGGAATAATCACTGTCCTGATCCGATAGTACACAATGTGTTTAATGTCAAAGATGAAATTAAACGCTTCAAATTAGAATCGTGTCTCATTAATAGCTGTATATGCTTTAATAAGGATAAATCACTTAAAGTGAATGCTGTTTCTTTAAGTATTTTTAAGAAATCTTTAATAAATAATAAGAAGATTAAAGATTTCTTAATTTTAAAATAATCCCATATCTATTCATTACAATTAATTTACTATTCATTTATTGTCAGTTGTTTTCAATTTAATTACTATTCATTACAATTCATTTGTTGTCAGTTATGTTAACAAAGAAAAATTGTTATTTTGTTTTTAGAATATAATGTTCATTACTGATTATTGGATGTTATATGTTATGATTATTGAAATTTTTCTTTGTAACATTTCGATTATGATTTGAAAAGAAAGAGAAGGATTTTCTCTTTTTCATTTGTATTTTCTTTTAATCCTGATGAAGTCCCTTAATTGGGATGAAATATAGAATTTTGAAGAAATTGAAGAAAAGTGAGTTGTTTCGTTATTTTATATATGTATGTCAATTGTAAAAAAAAAAGAAAATTATAAAAAGAAAACTATGTTGTCATTCTTGAAAAGTTTGATATGTAAGACTTCTCCCAAATTGAACTAACCACTTCAAGTTTACTCTAAATCTTAATGGAAATTGACAGACCAAAGTTATAGAATATAACTTCTAAATAAAACCTTTATCCTCTTACTAAATGAAGTATATGCAGTAAAAATCAAACATGAAACAATAATTGTTTGTTTGTCAATTCTTGTCTGTTTGTCTGCTTGTGTTTCTGTCTGTAGCCGCTATAGACGCCTGGATAAATTTCACAAAATTCCGTACTAACCTTATTTATTAAAACATAAATTTGCAAATTATTTTGGTGTTCGCCCCTCCCCTCATCAAAAGGTCTATTAGGAGCTTGCAGAACTGGGAGTTCCATTGTTCTGCATGCTCAACGGAAAGAATAAATAATTTGTAGTAAAATTTCTAAATAACTTACAATTACTGCTGCTACTACCACTGTTACTGTTACTACTAGTTATACGCTCGTTGTATAGTGAGAATTGAACATACAGCCTGAGGGTGTCAATTTTGAACACATATACATATAATCACATACACAAGTACTATACTATATTACTATATACACAAGTACTATACTATGTTACTATCTACACAAGTACTATATATACAATTATTCTCTTCACATATACAAGTGAGTTGCAAAGAAGATCAATTGAAATCAAGATTATGGTTTTAATTAACTTTAAAGGAGTTGACTATATTTAGAATTTTCGAATTACCTATTTTCAATATTTATAATAAGCCATTTTTTTAGTAATTTTTTTATTTCAGAAATTCTTTTGTCTTTTAAAAGTTTACAATCAGGTATATTATTATAAATTTCTTCTATTAGATAATAAGCATTTCTTTTCCCATAGCTATTAAAAATGTGTGGATAGTCTAATTTGATTTTATTTTTATTTCTGAGATTATAATTTTTTCCTTCAGCAGTTACTGCAGTTTTGATTTCTGGATAGTGTTTTATTAATAAATTATAATTATAGACCCTTTTGTTTTGGCGATAAGATTCCATATTTCAACATTAGTTCTTTTCTATTTTTTTTATTCTTACTAATTCTTTTAGAAAGAACTAATTTTATTATTTTATTTTGTAGTGTATTTATATTTTTTAATTCAGTATCTGTTGCATTAGCCCATAATAATAATGAAGGATTTACATAATGAAATATGTCAACATTTATGATTTAGCCTAATTGCATCAATAACATTCTTCGTATTCAAAATACTTCAAACTAGGGCTCCTGTCCACTACAACTTCTTACTACGGGATTTACAATAAAAATTATATCACTTATCTGGGGGCACGGCAGTGCCCCCGCCAAGACGAGCCGAAGGCAGGAAGGGCACTCCGTACCTTTAACTGGAAGTGTTTCGTCGTATTTTCGAACCCTCATAGCTTCGGCCTGGATAATACTAGAGAGCTCAAATTTTCAGGATAAGATGCAGTTAGCAGACTAATGGAATTCGCTAAGTTTCATTTATTTAGCTTTTATACTTTGGATTTTATTAATACCTAAAATAAGTCGATTCCGTCACTGACTCACTGACTCATGATCATCAAAACCTCTAGGGTACTTCCTGAAGTTCTAGAAAGCTGAAATTTGGTATGCAGGCTAGGATTAGCACACAAACAACAACAAAATTAAGAAATCCGTAACTTTCACCCTGCAACCCCTCATAAAGGTGGGTCTGGTTATGTATTATCGAACCCTCATAGCTTCGGCCTGGATAATACTAGAGAGCTCAAATTTTCAGGATAAGATGCAGTTACCATACTAATGAAATACGCTAAGTTTCATTTATCTAGCTTTTATACTTTGGATTTTATTAAGATCTGAAATACGTCGTACCCACAATGCTTCGGCCTAAATAATACTGTGTAATAATGTGATTTCTTACAAAAGTGCAAACAGCTTGTATATACAAGTTGACCAATAGAAAAACAGAAAAGTAGGGTATTGAAAAAAAATCCATTTTCTAAATAATCTTAAAACTAAATTTAGTTGTAATGGATAGTCCCACCCAAAACATTTCATGTAAAATAAGTTGCCAAGACTCACATGCTCATAATGCTTTCACTGTTAGAAAGATATGAGATCTCATGTAGAGCCACGCCCCTAACTCTACGAGGCCTAACTCTACAAGCCCTAACCCTAAAAACCCTATATCTTGGTCAAAAAGTATGGCTTGGCCGTTTCATGGAACTATTTCATCTCACCCAAAACATTTCATGTAAAATACGTTGCCAAGATGCTCATAACGCTTTCACTGTTAAAAAGTTATCAGATTTCATATAGTGCCAAGCCCCTCACTATACATGCCTAACTCTAAAAACCCTACTAACTTTTCAAAAATTTCATTTTACTTTTCCTAATAATATTTTTCTATGTTTTTTATTACTAAGCGGACTAATTAATAATGATTTGAATTCTCAGAAATAATTCAGTTCGATATCTTTGATAATAAATATAAAAAAAATTATGGAAATAATTTGGCTGTCGCTACTATAACAGTTATAATAGATTACTGAAAAAGCTTAAATGAAGCTTGCAAATTTAACTTTTATTTAGCTTTGGCGTGAACTGAATAAAAGCGAGAAGACATGTCATAGTATTTTCCCTAAAAGGAATACCCGAGTTTTTCGAATTTGGCGAAGAGATTAAAGTCTACGATTCGACGGCTATAGACAAAGAAAAAGGACGTAGATCGTTAATTGAGGAATAATTCCTTCTTTACTTTCTTCAATTAAAGGCTGTATAATAATAAGACATTAAGCTTTTTTATATGAAATATTTATGTTATCAAGCGCTACTGATTTATAACCAATTCTAATGCATTGTCGTTGAGGACAGTATGACATCACGAGATGTAAATTTTATGCACTACTGTGTAGAATAATTGCTGATGTGAATATACCATAGAAAAATAGATGAGAAACACTTTACGAAAACAATTTTTTGCAGTCCATTTAGGTACATCAACTTTTCAATGCATACTTATTAGATTTCCATTTTCCTAAATTTCGATTCGTATCCTTTACACTGACCAACTAATAAGGAATAATCTTAGAAAACAATGCTCTGGATGTTCAAAATATATAACTAGTTCATTATGTAGGACTCATTTGTTTTTGATAATTACATTGTCTCACATTGCAGAACCATAAAATTATGACTGAAAATAAGTTATCATGACGACTTACTAATTAGTAAGTCTGTCAAGGAACGTAAAGTTTTGTCATATATCAGTTTTTATTAGATTCCAAATTATCTATTTTAACCCAAAAAATAAAAAGCTTAGATATTTATCTTTTAAGTAGATATAAAAGATATATTGATAGCCTTATATATATATATATACAGTGTTAAAGTACCGTACGTATGTTTTACTCTTAATGAGAATATAATGAATTGAACAAGTAAAATCACAAGCTTTTTCTACTTCTATGAATGTCTATAAGATATTTACAATACATAATAATTCGACTGTAACAAATTCCCAGCCTTCATCAGATGTTTAGTCCGCAGGTGACGAGACTAATAAATAACATAACAATCTAAAAGTTAAATTTAAATAAACAAATGATATAACAAAGTAAGAATCATCACATATAACAAAGTAAACATAATCCATCCAATGAACTAGGACGTCGTCTTCCCAATGCTCGTTTTAATAGTCCATATGCGCAAAAATCCATGGGCGATGCCTCTGGAGACTTCACTGGTATCTCGGTAACGGTATAGCCTGGATTCCGGTTTGCTGTTCCATTCCTGTCAGAAAATTCTGGGTCGATTTGGACGTATGGCTGGACGACTTGTCTTGGTGGAGACGGACCGTTGAAACGTCGTTTCCGTAAAGAGCAGGTAGTTCCTGTGTATAAATTGGTGTCAGTACGTGATCCTGATAGTACGCAGACTTTACCTTTACATTTTGAGCCATTCTCCGTATCTGTAGCTTGCCTTGATAGGAATAACCCGCAACGATCATGAATCCCTTCGAAAAAGTTTCACGACATTCTCTGTACCAATTTGGAAACGATTTGACTCCCACTGGGCGATAGAAAATCGCCCTTGGTTTATTGCAGTCGGACAGATAAACATATGCTTCGTCTAATGTGCCCACATACTTCCATTTATCCCCAGCGAGATGTCGTTCATGCAGTTTTCTGCAATTTGTCTTACGTTCTGAAATGTGCTTTGGGAAGAGCTTGTGAACCATGCTTTTATGTCTCTTTTGAAGTCCCAAATCTTTATGGATAATCTTGTTTACGGTACGAAGAGATGTTCCTACCTTCGCACCAATGGTTTTTTGGGTCGCTGGATTGTTCCCCGTCACCATTTTCTTGACTTTCTGAATGATAGTCTTTGCGCGACTTACAGGTATCCTTGGATTTGCTTGCTTTTCAGTCCCGGAAATCTGTCCTGTACGGGCCAAACCAACACCAGCCAACACATTATGAACTCCTTTCTTCGAAATGGTGAAATCTCTTTTTCTACATGCCGTAATTATTGCGGAATAACTAAATTTCGCGTCGGAAAGGGCTGTAACGTACCCTTCCCAAAACTGACACTTTCGGCGGCATTTCTCCGAACAAACTAATCCGCATCCCTCCACACTAATCTTTAAGTACTCACCTGTACGTTTGCATAAATTTGCCTACCTACTGTGATTGGTTGCGTCGTCACGCGCCATGCAAATCGTTACCATAGATTGTAAAAAACCCTCTGTTTTAATTTATTTTCACTCCTTTATACTTATGATGTTTTTGAAATTCTCTATTATACATGATTCGATAATAAACCTAGATTTTTCATTCTTGATATTGAACAATGTTTTAGTTATTGGATCCTGATTGTGTCCACTGAGTAAGCAATGATCTGCCCAATCAGATATATTTTTTTTCTAATTGTTGCTTAGTTAAACAAAATTTATTCATCTGTTATCATTCCAGAAATTTCATTTTGAAAAGAGTTTTATTTTCATCTTATGTGCATTCTTTTTTACCAATTCCCTTTATATACTAGGAAATTTTTAGAAAATACAGTTGACATTAAAAAAGAGAAGCAAATTTGTCTTCTGAGGTATGAAAATGATTCAATTTTCAATCACTTAAATCACATATACAGTTGCATTTTTTCATATTATCATTGGCTCCGAGATTTTCAGTAAAATAACTCAGGTGAAACTGTATCAAAACTAGCATATATGTCACAACGATTCCCAGTAGCTGTAAAATATAAAAAAGCTATTTATTTGTAAGCCTATTAGCACACATTGTTGCATATGAATTTAGAAATTATTTATTTAATTAATTTACTTTTTAAATTTTAATCCTTTAACTATTATTGAATATTAATGTTTAATAATTCCTCTAATTTAAATTGGAAAAAGGTTTCGAGAGTGTTATGTGATAAGAATATGGCAACAAGACTTAAGGAAAAAGTATATGGAATGGTAGAAAGACCTGCACTTTTGTATGGGCCTGAGAAATATACTAAGAGAAGGGAACATAAAGGTTGCTGAAAGGAGAGTACTGAGGTTTGCTTGATGATAAGATCAGGAATGAAATGATACGCGGGACAATAAAGGTGAGCGAAACTTCACTAAAGATTAGAGAATCCAAGTTAAAGTGGGTTCGGTCATGTTAAGCAGATGGAAGTTACAGAGGTAGAAGGATGTCGAAATGAAGCCAACAGGAAAGTGAAGAAGAAGATGACACTTACTGATATTAAAGTACTTGTGCTTATATTGAAAAATCCGTAAATTGTGATCTGAAGTCTTGAGATTTCAGATATAGTTAAGAAATCCTAATTTTTTTTTTTTTTTTTTTATTGAAGTGCAAAGCTGTCCGCACTGCTGCCAATTTTCAGTTGTTTGACACATAGGAATTCACCAAAAAGCGCTGATAGGTCGTTAGTCCACTCAGAAGCATAATGACTATAAATGCGGCTATAATAAGGTTAACAGATTGGTTTTTACGTGCGCTAATCATAGTTTTAATCCAATAAATGAAGCCGACGCACATCTGTGCGTCGGCTTCATTTATTGGATTAAAACAATGATTGTGCTCATTTAAGAAAATTTAATTAAGTAAATATTATTGTTAATGATAATGTTAAAATTTACACAATAAATTATAAATTGATACAATTTATTTATTAAATCACTGTTGACTTAAGATAAAAGATCCATAACTAAAATGCATTGACTGCTCAATTGAAAATGGACACCAGCACGACAATGCGACGTGCCATAAGGCCCGTGATGTCAGAGCCTGGGTTCCGGAAAATATTGTTCAGAAACTTCAGTGGCCCGCCCAGAGGCTGGACCTCAACCCTATTGAACATTGGTGGGATGAATTGGACTACCGGATTTGTGCATCCTACTTGTGCAGGCTTTGAAGGAGGAATGGGCAAAAATACCGGTTGCTTGCTATGAGAAACTGGTGGAGAGCATGCCACGGCGTGTTCTTAAGGCAAAAGGTCACAGTATATGCTATTAGACAAGCTGGGTAAAGCGTCTGTTCCATACCACAGGGTTCCACTTTCAATTGAGCTAATACTGTACAAATTTTCAGTTAAAACAACACCGAATTCGTTTTAAAAATAGTATGCAGTATCTAAAAAAAATCCCTAAAAATTTAATTGAATGGATGCATAGGGTAACTATTTGAAGATTAGTGTAATAAACATTTGACGTATTGTATCAAGTTAACATTATTCTCAAAATTCTACAACCCTCAAAATGTAATTCAAACACTTGCACTTTTGAAATCATTAGACACTTTTGAAATCATTGCCTCATCGAACATAATTTTCAAAGTAAATTGATCTTATGCTATTACTTTCACCAAAGTCGACAGACTTATTACATACACAAACTTAAAACAGATTTATCTTTGCATTCGATATAATTCTTTGAATGACTTGTTTCAAACAAGGAAACTTTAAAAAAAAAAACACAAAAAATAAATCGAAATAATAGATTCAAGGTTTCCTCACACGAATATCCTTTTTCACTAAACTGCTACATGTTCTAAAATTGCTCAGTACATCTTGAATTTCTTTTGCCTAAAAATAACAAATATAGTAATTGTTAGGGCAATATTAAAATCGAAAAATGAGAAATGTTGAAGATTCTAGATCATTTTATTTCATAAGCGCACAACGAAATACTATTCAGGGAAATAAAAGTAGAAAATAATTGAAATATAGATTGTAAGATTGTAAATTGTGAATTGTTTGTTGTTAAGATTTAGTTCATTAAATATCATTACAACTGTCGCGTTGCTGAACAGAATTAATAACTTGATGCTAAGACTAAAACTAGAAATAATATGTGATTAGGCTTTAGGTAGATAATATACAGCGTAAAAACATCGACTAACATAAAATAAATTGAATCGTAAATTTAACGTGCTGTGAACAATATTAAAGAATCATGATGATGAATTTGATGAATTTGATAATGTCTAACGACAAAGCAAATACTTCTTGTTGCTTTTCTCGTTTGTGGGGTCACTGCCAGGTCGGTCGGTGATCCCCACATAGGATCTTGCCTTTCTGGTTCCATTAACGGGGAGGCGGGGTTTGGCTGATGAGTCCGTAGCAAGACGAAACGGCCGTTCCCAACTCCTCCCCGTAATTGAAACACAAAGGCAATTTCTAATCAGGTGCTGACTTGTTTTGATTCTTTAACATAAAAATAACTTTCTGTAATTATCGACTTATTATAGGACTTCGGAGATGCATAATTTCTGTCCATTTAGCGAACACATCTTAGCGATCACCCATCATGTTATTCATCCAAGCTTCCAATAATCACTTTAATATATGTTGAGCAAATTCAATTTTTAAGTTTTTCAAATATGCTTTCAATATTATTTTTGCCTTAACATTTGCTTTCTGGAATATTCAAAATAAATGTCCAACATTAGTTATAAGTAGGTACAGGAGCAATATAATGAATAGGATTTAGGGCCATGTGTCGTCGTTCAGCCATAATAGGCTATAGGCAAGAAGAAATGTGAATAAATGGACAAAGTTGGTTTTGTTCTGATAGATCAATAGCTAAGCTTAAACTACCATCAGCTGAGATCCACAAATTACAGTTGAAATATCATTGTTGTTTGTTCCTTTTATCATACGGTTTCACTGTGCGATTTTTTTATTTTATTTTTTTTTAATGGCGCAAGGGCGATACAGAAGAAACTTTAAGGAACAATCCAGAACAAGTCGTTGCAAGGAGGAGAAACATCTGCAGAAGAAAAAAGAAAAAATCCAAATCTCGGCTAGGATTCGAACCCAAGCCGAGGATATAAGCCGTATGGCAGGTCACCACCTTTACTATGACTCAGCTGTGTCTAAAGGGCTTGAAAAGCCATAGTTGATTACACTAGATTAAATATTAGATATAAAATATCAAATTCATTGAGATAATTAGATATGAAATTGCTTTCTATTGTTGAAAAAAAAATTATCAGGTTAAAATTTAGATCCTACTAATTTCTATTCAATTACGATATAACTTGTAATTTATATGTAAGATTCCTCAAAATAAAAATAATTAGGATTGCCTAATGACATTTTTGTAAAAAACGGAAAGAAATGTAATTTTTCGCCAAAAAGATTTTTTCATGAAATATATTCCGATAATATTTTCGTTTCTTGATCAAGTTTCAGTGAATCTCATATCATTGAAATCATTTTGATTTCTTCTTCTGATGGTTTTTAATTATTTTGCCATCGACTACATTTTTAAGTATAAAAAAAAATACATTTTTAATATATATAAAAATCTCAAAAAAGAAGCTTGAAAGGTTACTTATCTTATTAATGACAATCTCAGCGATGATGCAGACTACAAATATTCTTATAAACGAATTCAAAGCAATTACATAAAGTCCACTGATTCTAGCATTTGATGACAAAAGAGAATTAGCAATTACATAATAAAGACTGGCACATAAGGTTAATGTTTGGGAAATAAAAAACAGAAGAGTTTCTTGAAAACATAAATTCAAATCTTTCAACAATAATCGAAGACCATTGTGAATATCAAGAAGATGTTTTAACGCTTGGTACTGAAATTGTGCAGAATTATTACTTAATCTTCGAATTTCATTGTTTATTAATTTGAAACGAAAATAAAATGACCAATAGAAGTAGAAAAAAGTTGTAAATGGAATCGTATCAATTACATAGACAAAAACGAATATACATTGATATAAAAGTACTACCGGTAAGTTAATTTCATATTTGCCATTTAAATTAATCCATTTGTAAATCAAGATAGACAATGGGTAAAATAATATTATCACTAGAAGAAGTGTGGCCTTCCGTTTGGATGGTCATACAAATTTTCGTAATTCTTTCGAAGAGTTTTCAATTACTCTCCACTTTTCAAAGTGACTATGCAGCTTTACAATCATAGATAAAGTTGCTATATGTAAAAGCAATGTACTGAAACAATAAACATTATTTCCTAACAAAACTACATTGTAAAGAAATTTATTAGAGAAGTTGAATACTGAGGTACTGCGCGCTACACCTAAAATCATGAAACAGCCAATAACTATGAAAACTACAATTGAGTAAAGACTATCACAACTTAACCATTGTAAGCGAAAAGCTCTATTCTTTCGAATTACTCCTTGAGTTGGAAAGAAACCCATTAGCTTTAGCACAACTGCTATTGGTCGGAATTGTTTATAAAATTTTGTAGAGCGGCTGTCGTCAAAATCAACTACTGTTGGATCGGATTTTCTCCAAGCATATCTGTAATGAAAAGTACAGTTTATGAACGTTCATTCTAAAAACATGACAGTATTAAAACAGTAATTTGATAATTTGATAATTCCAAAGTTCTGAAGAAATATTTCGAGTTTTGATAGCTTTGCAGATGTTACAACTTTTTTATTGTGAAGTTAACTTTGAATCGCATTCATTTATCTGCTTTAATGGAAATATTTCGCTTGTACAGCATGTACTGATGTAAATAATCAAATCAATTTCGATTCCGCAGTATAAGATCACACTTATTTTGTTTTGTTTTTTTCTTTTTTTACATTCACTAATGAAGAATTGAGCACTGAAAATAACGATTATCAGAGTACTTTTAATTTTAAAACACTGTCTTGACATCTTCTTGACATCTTGGAGGGTATAAATTCTATTTTTTGTAGTTTTCTTTCTCTTTTGGAAAAATAAAAAACTCTAGGATATTTTGGCATCAGAACTGTTTGATTTGGATTATTGAAAGAATTATGGCTAGAAAAGAAACTTTACAATTTGCTGATTGTAGGCCTATAAGTTACAGATGTAGTTCAATATGTCCTCCGTTCATATGTTGTAGAAGTGCATTCTTCGATGTTTTGTATAATTTTCCATAATGTAATAATTTTATTAAGAAATTTTTCCACTTTGGGACATTTGGTGCTAGAAATGTATGAAATTTGCGTAATCTCACGCTTTTGCTGACGTATTGATGAATGTAGGGAAAAAGGAAATTGATTCGAGCCATTCTGATAAGTCTGAAGTGCTATGGCTTTCATTCTATCTGAACGTACATTACTAGTCTAAGAACACCACGATAACGCTTCAACAAATCGGCTGTTCAAGCATACGAGAAAAGGCCTAACAATAAATCTTATAAAACTAATTTTACGACAGTTCGGTCCTGAAGCAGGAGTGAGACATTCTCAGTATTAAAGCGCCACCTAATATCCTCAATATCTTCACCGAACATAAACCCAGAAAAAACAATTCCTCTCTTATTGGAGTCTATTGTATCCCATGCGAATCTTCCTGTGAATCCTCCTACATCGGGATGACCAAGAAGTACTTCGCAATCCGGCTCAAACAACGACAAGGTTACGTCCGTCTAAAAAGAGAAAGCCACAGCTCTCTCACGCCACACCACTTAAACACGACACCTCCCATCATGGAGTGCAGCGAAAATCATCCAACCCACGAATGATTTCTTCCAGAATCTCACCTTCGAGACGCACTGGATTCTGAAAACCCCGAAAATTCTCAACAGCGACAAAGGTCTTCTTAACCAACTTTGGCACCCAATCCTGGAGACCCAATGAACAACTTTCCATTCCCATCATCCTAATTTATTTATTTATTTATTAATTTATTTACTTATTTTATACCTTTTTTTTACTTCCTCATTTAACCTTTTTATTTCTATAGTTTCTTATTTATATATTCAATTAACTCCACCCCTACATTCGTCTGCTTTATTTTCCTTTCATGTCGTAGTTTAATTTTTTTTTTCTCTAAGTTCTAATTCAACTATTTATTCTTTATTTTTATATTCATGTTGATTATTACTATTATTATTTTATTTTTATTTTATAAAAAAAAAATTGTCATCTAACTCTCTCCTTTGCATAGTTTCTTATTTTTTATTCAATTAACTACATCCCTACAACCCTCTTCTTTACTTTCCTTTCATGTCTTAGCTTGATTCTTTTTTTCCCTATGGCTTCACCACCATTCCATGAATATCAGTTATTTTTATTTCTTCCATTTGCCTTTTTTCTCTCATGTAACATTTGAATCTATCCAAGACAAATTTTCATCCAGTTTTCTTTCTTTTAATTCTTACATATATAATTCAGGTGAATTATTATTATTATTACTGTTATTAATATTATTACTATTTTCTCTTACCAATCTTCCCACGTCTATCAATCAATTATTTCCACTTATTAATTTATTTATATTTACATGCAAATTAATTATTTTATTTTATTTTATTTTTTAAATTATTCCCCTCTGTTGCTCTTGCTGTCTTTCAATAGAATGGTGTTTTTGAATTCAAAGGGACCAATTGAGTTCGTCGCCGCTCACGCACCCTCCTCACGCAATTATGTCCCCAAGGACTCTTCTTTTTTTCCTTTCCCTTCCACCCCCTCTCCATCTCACAGTTGCGGCCACCGGTTACTCGGGATAAAGAACATGAGTAACTTATTCCAGAATTAACAACGGAAGTTGTTAGTTCTGCGCTCACCTTTATGTGATTGCCTTTTATACATCTCCCGAAGAAGGCCCGAGGTACGGGGCCGAAATATCCAGATATCCCGGAGTGAGAAAATCCCTCAAAAAAAAGGACATATACAGTAATTTTACTAGTTGAAAACAGCAGATCTTTAGCAATGAGGCCAGAACGAAGGCTCAAGCATATTGTTTCTCAACAAGTTTATGAAGTTGCAGTTGCCGTCTTAGAACATTGAATGAATAACGCACAAAAGTCAAGCAGTGCTCGCGCAATATCAAGCAAATGAATATACCATACTCAATTTTGTGGAAGATCTGCCTCAAATGCGAAAGTCTTTCCCCTACAAGATCTTTCATACTCAAGCTTTGTTTCATGGTGATACCAAAACTCGACTGTAATTAGTCCTAATATTCTTAGCTCAGACGGAAGTGGATGATACATGGTCATGGAGATCTTGTGAAGTGACGAAGCACATTTTGTATCTGAACAGCATAATTAACTTCCCAATTGCTGCATTTGGGCTGTAAATAAGTTTCATGTCTTCCAATTTACCTTTTTGTACTCCCTGAAACTCAGAAGAGATCATTCGGTCCATACTTTTTCAAAAAATTTACCCAACAGAACCAGTGACTTTATACCACCGCTGGACGTCTGGTTTGGTATGTAGACATTTTTTCAACTTTGTTCTTCCTCAGATCCAGCAGCGAAGCAACCTCGACTCTATCATAATCTTGGATATTAAATTATATTGGATTGCTAGTGTTAAGATAACATTTTTCAGAAAACAGAATGAATAGTCATCGATTTCTCACTGCATGTCCAACTCTTTCACCTGATCTCAACCCTTTTGACTTTTGATTGTTGGGTCATTTCAAAAACCTGGTGTATCATGGACATCTTCGTAATATAAGCAATCTTGAAAAACAGAATAACACAGTATCTGAGGCAATCCAAAGCAATTTGTTGTGTTCCGCTTTAGAAAACGTCATTAATAGAATGCAGCCTTAGAACATCTGTATGAAGGACGTGTTGAACCTCATCTGCAATTTATACGAACACGAAAATTCATTTGAATCACTTATTTCGAAAAGGTAACATGTACGAAAATCCAAATTTTACAGGAGACATAAAAAACTGTTTATTCTAGAAACTGTAAGAATATTAAAAGTTCTAATGTTACTGTGTGAAAATATAAGTGCTAATAATGAGATATGGGTATTCAGAACTGGATAATGTATTGTGCCTTTAAAATAAAAAAATAAAAAAAAACTTACACTTGTTACGTTTTCAAACTAAACTTGAAAAATTATAATATTGGAATTATAAAAATTTGCTAAATATAGAGCAAATTGAACAGAAATGAATTGTTAACAAATCCGGTGATGTACAATTTCCTTTATTATGATCGTCATAACTAAAAGTCTTCCTCTGGTGCTTCATTTTGCTCTGTAGATGGCCAATTTATGATTTGTGACCAATATTCTTTTTTCTCAGCCGGAATGCAGTCCATTAGCTTCTTCAGATCATCTAGCTTCTTATGATTGATGGCAATTTTGTTGAAATATGCAGGAAAAGAAACAACATTTGGCAAAATCTGTATTTGGCTTGCTGGTTGTCCTAATGAGAAATCCTCAAACTGAAGTCCATCTATGAAAGGCAGAGCTCTTACTTTAGCAAGATTCTCTGCAGTATATCTGAACTTATTGTAGTTGCTGATATGGAAGGTTACTTTCTGATATTTTGCTACCTTCTTCCCGTAACACCAGTCTAACAAAACTTGCTTCTTGTAATGTTGTGGTCACCATTTCTTGAAGTCCATTATTTCCTTGCCATGAACTTTGTGAACTCTGAACTTCCCAGTTTTCGAAGAACCCTCGATTAAATTCACATACTCATCTTGAGTATAAACTCGATCTTCTTTGCGTAGCTTCCTCTTCACTGTACCAAAATCCCTGTCACATTCATTGAAGGAATGCACTCGTACAGGTAAGTAGTGTCTGACTTTTTGGAAACGTCCACTGGATACCAATGACAAGAGAAAACGCACAACTGTGTGGTTTTTATTCTGCCCAGGGCAGCCATCTGAGAAAATAAAGAATTCCGTTACTGTAGAAGGGACATATGTGTCGATGAAGTGTTTTACAAAGGTACAAACTTCATTTGGACTTTTCAAGGGTTCTCCCTCTTGATATGAATAGAAGAATCCTTTATTGTTTTTCATGTCGTGGATGAAAAATTCATGAATCCAGAGTTGTCTGTAGTGAAACACTTCCTGAACTGGAATGTGCGGCATAGGCAAATTCTGCATATAGTCAAAAGTTATAGCATAAACATTATCTTTCTCATGACACATTTTCGATATTTCCTAAATTTTCAAGAAATATTTTTTTACTCTTCTTTTGTGAATAATAAGTTGGGCAACTGCAACTCGTTTGGCATTTTCGTTCAAGGATGAGTCAGAAATTTGTATTTTCAGTCGCTCACATTGCAACAAACATCCACCTGAGGCCTACCAAAAGACATACTGAAATTCCCCTTAAAGTAATTGTAGAAAAAATTGTATTTTATTGTATCAGCACTAATGCACTTCCGCATGAAGATCCAAGCTGCTTGCTTCGAGAACGTAACATCTGACGCACATGATATGTTTTCGAACTAAACAATTGCATCAATTGTTGTAGTAGTGCCGTTAATGCCTGAACGATGCAATAGATGCTAGGTTTTCCAACAAAATCTAATGTACAAACAGAAGGAAAACAATATGGCGCAAAAAACGCAAAATTGAAAAAACTGTCACATATTACCTTTTCGAAATAAGTGATTCATTTATAGTATCTGTTTTAGCCATTACATTTTTAATAATTTCAAACCAAGTGCTGGCAAAATTTTGTACCTTCTTTTTATACAAATTCAGTCCTGATTTTTCCGGAGAGTATTTACACCATGTCTGGTCGATTTTCGCTACAGGACTCTCAACAACTCTTTTTTAAATTTTTCAACTTGTAATTACAGAATATTTAAACAATTAAGTGTCTCATTACTTTTTTTTCTCGTTCCTCTTTTGATTTAGAAGTAAAACCCTTAAGGAGTTTTACCATTGCCTCCGGACGCAGTGAAATATATCTATTTTAATCTGTCGTCTATGTATGTAATCCTATTGCAATAGCTTAAGTATTTACTCTAAATTGAAGCAAAAAAGATAAAAGTATTATGATGGTTTGCCATTTCAAAAAATACAAGTTCTAGTTTTGCGTAGTATATTAGGAGAGTGGGCATTGTAAATTGCTAGTATTCTGATACTTGCCCTAAATATCTACTTGAAAACATTGATAATAATACAATTGTTGATAGCAGAGTACAATAATACAGCGGAAAGACGCTTTAATTATTCTGCAAAGCCCATTGAACCAAACAAGCAGTAGTAGTATATTAAGGGATCTTTTATAATAATTGAAGGAACTTTGAAAGATTTCAATATTCAAAAGATATTTTGTAAATATTTAAAAACATATTTTTTGAGTATTTTTCTTTTGAAACAGATTTCCGAAATCCCAAACCTTTGTCTTGTTGGTACTTCATTCACACTTGTATTTCATTTAAGATGATTGTCTATCTCATTAAAATCTAATTACTTTAATATATATGTTATTTAGTTGATATCTGCACTATTTAGTTACAAAAGACAAATTATAAAGTAAATATACATTGTGGACTTATAAATCACATTTCTTATTCATAAAAATTTATTTGGTAAATCATATAATTGACAAAACTTTTTGATTCACCAATTAATGCAAAAATAACATATATAAAGATGAAGTAATCATGATATCAAATTAGAAGACAGGGCTGTAAATTTCCTTAAAATGAATGCTAACCGTTTGACTTCATTAGCATTCAACATTATCTCAATTTCTTCAATTTAAATGTTTTCATTGTGAAGAAAGAATCACAACAATTTTGCAACAATTTTATATTTGTTATTTTTGAAAAACTGAATAATAGTCAATATCTACAAATTTGGTTCTGGTCTTTGCTAATCTGTAAAAAAGTAATACGTTAAAGCTGTAGGTTGAACTTATTTTTCATTTATTTTTATACTTAATCAATTCATTAGTATCAATTAAGTCAAACATAAATAAGTTTAACATTTTTTATAATTCTTAGATGCTCTTTTATCTTTATATCTGTTTTATGGCTGGACTGATATTATCTTTTTACTTTATCAGTTGTTCACATTTCTTGTTAAAATATGGTTGACTTACCTTTCATACATGATATTTATTATAATTTAATAGTTGAAGCAAAATATATCCAAAGACAACTATGAAAAAGCACACCTCAGTTCCTTTTATGCAACCAATAACCAGTCTGCTATTATTTCGAAATTCATTTGGAATCACTTAACGGAATAAGCAGTTAGAGTTTCATTCAATAGATAAAAGCATTCAATGCTTGTCAAATAAAGTCTGCTGTAACTCTACAAACAATCATGAATCAATCAGTAATTCATTTGTGTTATGACTTGACCATTAATTTTTTTTCATTAAGGTTTCTCTTTTCAACATTGTAGATTAGTGAATTGTAGCATTAAATAAGAAAGACGAAAGTAGACGCATTATCAGAAAACTCAATGAGAGGCTACACAAACAAAAAAAAATTAGCTGAAATACCCATTCTTCGTACGGTTGACAAAAAAAAATATTTCAGAATATAGATGAGAAAGAAACTGAAATTGTGAGATCACTTCGACACTTTTCCATACTTCCAACCCCTTTCTCCCCGATGCTATCCCATCAAACCTTCCACAGTTGGTAAAACATTACGTGATCATTACAAGTTAAATATAAACACACTCTTCCATATATTACATTAGTATTAAAATATTTATTAAAGTACTAATAAGGGAGACAAATTTTCAGGAACTGTACATATTCCTTTTTTCAAGTCAAATAATAGAGGCGTATCATAAACAGAATTAGGAATAAGCTTGGCAGCAAAGGTTTAAGAACATGAACTATTAATAAAATTAATTGTTGTTACAATGTGCTTAAACATCTCAAAGTGGCTATTAACTAATTTTATTGTTACAAACAAATAAATAAATAGAAGCATGGTGATACAACAAATTTAATTGTTGTT
>JAFIDM010060851.1:0-29309 GCA_023159025.1 Thereuonema tuberculata
TGGATCAGCCATGCTGTGGAGGCCATCAGTCCAATATGCTTCATTGAGTCTGACTGAAATTAGATTACCACTTGGATGTGTGCCAGGTAATGAAAGGTGTGCACATTCAGGGACTTTGAATGATGCACATCAAACTTGGACAGTTGCACTTCCAATTAAGAGTCATCATGACTGTATACGTTAAGAAATGCAGAAAATACAAATCTTTGAAAACCCTCCATTCTTTTATGCCCACTTTTATACTTTAAGCTTATATGTCTGCAACACGCTCCTTCAAATTTACAGTAAGATAGCTTCAAACAATTACTGAGATTTGATTGTCAGAGATATCTTTCCTAAACTTCCTGACAAAAATTTTCTTGAGTTCATAAATCATAAACCTTGTGTAACAGAATGAATAAAGTTTACTTACCGCATGATTGGCATCAGCAGCAAGACGTGCAGCATACCTCGCAATGAGCCTGTGTTCATCATCCACCCTGGATTCCAGGCTTGAGTTCATTTTGCTTGGACTGCTACAAGATGTTTTCAGGAGAAACACAGAAGATAGACAAGACTTAATCTAAATATTGTCCATCTGCAATTAAACAGTTGCACTTTATCTTTCTACATGCACTTAACAATCGCAAATTTACTGAATTACCAACCTCACATTCAAGGGGATGTACCTTTTGTTGGTTGATCTGCTGTCGAGTGATATCATATCATACGAAGGACCAAATGTGTCATGGAAACCATTATGAGAGGGCATTGGAGATGGTGGCCTGAAATCAAAAAGAAATATTCTATCAATTTAAAATAGGAATAGCTTGATATAGATAAAGAGAGGA
Organism: Thereuonema tuberculata; assembly: GCA_023159025.1. Lineage (NCBI taxonomy): Eukaryota > Metazoa > Arthropoda > Chilopoda > Scutigeromorpha > Scutigeridae > Thereuonema > Thereuonema tuberculata. Next base: position 831 of record JAFIDM010060851.1, read on the forward strand.
AGAAAAAAAGAAAATTTAACAATATTAAATAATGTTGTATCATTAGCAAATAATATTATCTATAGACATTAATTAAATTCTTCATTTCTGCATACTACTATTTTTTAGTTATTTAATTCTTAAAGCAATGAACTGAAATAATTAAATATAAAAACATCGTACTCAGTAAATAATAGGAGAATTACCAAAAAAAGTCAAGGACAAACAACAACTTAGAATTGATTCAATAATTTTGAGAGTAGCAATCAAGGATAATCATTAATAGTGTTTCTGTAGAAAAGAAGGCAGCATAAAAATACTGCTCTAATAACTTGTTAATGTTATTGAAATAGTTAAACAACATTAAAAAAAGGACAAACTGAGCTAATTAGATTCCTAAAGCATTCACTGCAATACAGGAAAACGTTTTTTATCATTCACAAAATAATAAAACACTAATCATACAAAATTCAATCTGAGTGATTTCCACAAAGCCTTCTTGATTTCATAATATTAGACTGTTCAATAACTAGTCTAATTGTCAATGACTGAAATAATTTATCAATAAAAATAAAAAACATATTGAAGTAAGATATCTTCTTATGAAACATTCATGAATAGATTAGATTAGATTAGATTACATTAACTGAAAGTGGGTGGCATGACTGCCGAGCACGTCGACCTGAAAGATCTTTTGTGCTATCCCACGGAAAGAAGGACAGACGGAGAGAAAGACTGAGAAAGGATGGTGTGAGAAATGCAGGGGAAACGGGAGAACCCCGGGAAAACCTGCCCAGCACGGATCGCCACCATCAACGAAACCCACATGAGAACCGTTCATGAATAACTAATATACGATTCTAAACAACTAGTAATACAAAAATTTATTAAATTTATTAAATATACTGAAATTCGTAATCATGAGACCTTTAAAAGAGATGTTAAACTTTTCATTAAATAATTTATAAACAAACAGTATATTTAATGGTCACCTGTCTTGTGTGACACTTAACCTTCTAGATATCTACTGCTCTACAAGAAGCAAAAACTAAATTGAAGTTTTCCAGAGACATTCATCCCCAAAGCATGCATTATTTTAACAAAGTAATTATTCCTTTACTATTAGAGGCAGATAATAACTTACACAATATGCTGTAGATTTAAGGGTCTTTCAGGCTGTTCAGGAAATCTTGGAATGTTGCCATGCTGTTTATCTGGAACGCATCGGAAAGACTTCCGAATGGAATGACCTAATTGCTTACTGGGAGATTTCTATTAGAAAAATAGTAAAATAATTTGTTTCCCTGCAATTTTGGATTTAAAAATAAACCCACACAAGTTAGAATTACAAGGGCTAAAAGGAAGAAAAACAAACTGTAGCCACTAGAATGGAAAATCAGACAATAAGTATCATTATTCAATATAACGGGAAACACAACATTGTTTAAAACAATAGAGCAATTTAAGTTTTTAGAACTAAAACAAATTTCTTTTATTTAGGATTCCTTACAGCATTGCATTTCGAAGAGTTTGAATTCTGTAACAATTTAATAACTATCAGATGCAGAAAGTTACCTCCCTGCTTTCTGGCCATTCATCAAATGTTTATTAACTAACTAAATCATAGGTCACTTTCCTCATTTTAATTCCTATTCTAAGCTTCAATAAATATGGAATTTTTGTAAGTGCATCTCATCCTAAAAAATAAAATATTTCAAATCTTCTAAGCATCCCTGGCGAATCTGTTTCAAGACTTTTGGGATAGCTGAAAATATTTGATGCCATTTGTAATTATGTTCATAACCTTCCTGATCCTTCATCAAAAGATTGAGAAAGGGAAAATTTGAGAAAAGGAAATTGAAGTTTATAAGATATTAATAACAGCAATATGCCTGCTATTCTTGTAACAGCATCCAAAAGCAAGTTTGGTTCAATGATGTGGTAATTCCAAATAACAAAAGAATACAGAGAGAGAGTAAAAAAAAAACTCCCAGATTCCAAAACTGAACAATTATGACAATAAAAGTGCAAAATGCCAATGGTCATTGCTGCTTCTGAAACAATCCCAACATGGTGGCAATTTTTTTATAAAATTGAAATTGAGCCTTTTAACTTACAAAAAGTTAACCTGATACTGAGATCTCTCAATATTACCCAAATTAGACAAGATTTCAGTCAAGCTCTGTTTTATACGGTGTTAACTATTGAATAATAACAATAATAATAATAATTTTTGACCATTACTTTTGCTTTCAGAAAACTCCAACCTCCTTATTTTTCAAAAAGACCAATTTCCAATTTTATTTGTGCAGTCAATTCCAATTTCATACTATTCATAAGCAAAAAAACAGATGTTTGTTTGTCATCAAAGTGGAGAGAGAATATTTTTAAAGACCAGCAATAGTCCAGTAGTTAGAGTTCCTGACTGTGAGGACAGAGGTCCTCGGTTTGAATCCCATGCAAGGCGAAAAAAAAAGAAAAAAGATAATTTGACTTTCTCAGCAAGGGAAAAAGCAAATAGATCGAATGCAGCAGGGTTTATACATTTTATTCCTTTTTAAAATTGAGCTTAGAATATCTTTTTCAATCTTGTGTTTTTGAAAAATTTCACGGTATTTCAAAAATGTGGTATTTATTTTACTTCTGTGAATATTTCATGGGTTGCAACTAGTATTTTATTAATTCATTAATAATTAAGAGATCCAAGACTGTGAAAACTCAAACAGAATTGATTTCCCAAACTTATTCCTAAAAGTCCGTCATTTATCCCACAGATATCATAGTAAATTTGAAAACTTTTATTTGAAAAGAAAGACAAATTTAATTAAAATTAATTTTAAAATTAATGTTCAGTGTGTTTTTTTAATCATTTTAAACATTTTTAAAATTAATATTTCAGCAATATCATCTTATAAGCAAATGAAATATAAACAGAAATCTATGTTAAATTAAATATCTTTTAGGAAATTCAGTAAAATCTTAATTTAAATTTCCCAAGAAATAATTAATAAGGAAATACTTACAAATGTGGCATACTCTTTCATTTCATGATCATTGGTATGTGTTCCACTGGTCCTGCCGCGCCAAAAGCACTCCTGGCACAACTGGTAATTATAGCATCTCTGACACTTATAACGGAATCCGTAAAAAGTGTCTTTATTACAGCCTTCGCATTGAACAGGTTGGAGAACTTTCATTTGAAAAGAAAGGCACATTTAAAATACAAAATTCAAGTTAGATTGAAAAAAGTGATGATTTTTGAGAATCAATTCAGAAGTTTTGTTTAGATTTATTAAAATAAAATGGGATAAGATACAAATTATTTGCAAACAAAACCATTGCTTGTTGTTTAATTCCTCAAAACCATAATTCCATACTCTATATTCGCAAGATCATTTAAAAGTTTTGCCGTAGTTGTGGCCGACTTGACAATGAACTAAAACTGTACATCGATGTTCACGGTATAGAATGTGATCAATGACATCTTTCACTGATACTGCAACATAATCAATGTGTAATCTTATCAAATTGGATTTGGGACTATCAGTTCATTAATGGGTCTCTCCAGATTTATTAAACTGTAAATACTATCTGCCTCCAGAAGTATTCTTAAGATCCTTGTAATGCAGAAGTCAATGGAAAATATGACTATAAACAAACTGAGCAAGGATGATTTGTCAATAGACAGCTTCTACTTCAAAGGAAAATGAAATCAGTTGTATTAGTAAAAGGTGTTTCACTACAGACCATGCAGGCTCTTGGGGAAACCAGAAGCTGAGGTTCCCAATGATTGTTGACTAGTTGAGGCTAATGGTCAATCTAGTGCGTGTCCACCTTTAAACCCCGAGTTAAAACAAAAAAAAAAAAAATCTAGTACCAATTTGATAGAGGGCTGGAATAACCCTTGGGCTTGTCTGGAGGAGAAACAAAACGAAAACAAAATCCCTGCCCACCGCAAGGAATTGCGCCTGTCTCTTCTACAGCCCAGAATCTAAACCATCTGGCTGCAGGACTCGCCATTGTATTAGTATGTAAGTTTTTTCATACACAGCCAGTTAGAGAATTATATAATATCTGTAGCCTAATATCAATTATGAACTTTGACGAATAGAACCAGTTTCCATAATGTCATGCTATTTATATTTAAGAATGCTGGAATAATATAGGAAAATAGGAGATTTCTGTGAACAGCTACCTGTGTTGTGATTTATCTCATTTTTAGTTAGTAAAGAGAGAGTGACAGCATAGCAAATATTATTTGATGACTGGTAGCTTAACTTAAGTATGGACTAATAATTGCATCTAGAAGCTTAGAGTTGTTTGTTGTTTTCTCTGATGATTGAAGTTTTTACTTTTAAATGAAACTAATTACAAAACTTCAGAAATAGCTCTCATTTTGGATAAGACAGTGTTTTCACAATTAAACACATACACACACAAAAGTAAAATGCTTCAAACACAATTAAACATCAGAATAAGAAAAAAAATGCAGAATATGCAAAAAAAACACAAAAAAACATACAAACCCTAAGACGCTTTCTAAGCAAACAAACCAAAATTTTAAAAATGCTAACTAATTTAAAGGCTACAGATTAATAATAAGCAAAAACATTAACTAGGGTCTGAGAAATATGGAGACCTTATATCAACATGCAAGCAGTTCAGAAAAATTGAGTTCTCTTTTTGCCACCATGTAAAGAGATTACTGTAAATTATCACTTTTTAAAGATTCTGCCTCAAAGCTTCATTTTGAAAAAAGAAAAAAAAAAGAAAAAAGAAAGAAAAAAAGAATAATATAAATATGCACTTATAATTTTACATGCAAAATAATGCAATCAGAACTTTACTCTTTCTTTACACTTTCTGATTACAAAGACTAATTCTATTTTTATTATTAACCTGACTATTATTAATTATTTTCATATTAGCCTGCCTAAAAATAAATTTGTTATTTAGCACTACATTAATTTGAGCTTCTTACTGCTTTTCATTAGTCCAAATACATCCCAGCCTCATTCCCAACAGAAATTTTCAAATCATTAAATCAACTCGTGTGTTCAATCTTTTGCAGGAATTTGAAAAATTAAGATGCTTGCAATAAAACAATTCAATGTGAATTAATCCTTTACTGAACTGTTTCAAGATAAAATCCTTAACTGAACTGTTTCAAGATAAAATCCTTAACTGTTTCAAGATAAAATCCTTAACTGAACTGTTTCAAGATAACTGTGATAACCAGCCTTCAGAAATATAACTTAAATCACAATGAAATAAAAATTATTTGCCACAGCTAATAAACGGTGTCAGTTATCACTGACTGGCATATTTAATTTTTTTGACTATAGCAAGAAACTACACCTGTAAAAATAGCTGGGTAATTTAAGCTTTTAGCAGAAGGATACAGAACATGAATGAATTAACTTATTAAATTAATTATTCAGTATGGTATCTTCTGCTTGGAACTGGAAAACTTCCTTAAAAAAATTCAATGATGGCAAAGACTATCATCACTTAGCTCAACAGCAGCCAAGACATTGTAAAGTGGGAGAAGGGGTGAGTGAGAATATCTGAATTATGTGTAAAAATCTATTGAAGTGTTTGGAACTAGTGGGACCAGTAGCTGAAGTGGTAAATGAAAAGAAAGCTATCACTGTCGACGAGATGGAGAAACTAAGTTCGATTCCCAGAGGGTAGCAGATCTTTTCCTGGTGTATTTCACTTCCACAGTCTTTGGCAAATGGTGATCAATTTATTTCCCTGAACAGGTAATTATTGGATAACCCTTCAACCTCCACTTTGTCCCATTAAGCTGATGATGGCAGGAACCTCATTTGAGGATACAGGCTTGACGTTTAACTATAAATGTTGAAAACAAGGCTGAAAATTCATTTACAATATATCTTTGGTTACTCATCTGTGTCAAGCAGGTAAATAGATTTCTGGATCCTTGCTTATATCATTACATCCCTAATGCTGCTCTAATAAAGAGCTTAACTTCGTTATTTTCTAAGCAATACTTAAGAATTTCTTCACTGAAGACAGCTTATGCAATTTAACAACCACAACTATTAATCTAAAACAGACTTAAAGCCTGAGAAATTAGGTTCAATCTCCCCCCTCCCCCCTTTCCTTTCACTGATATTTAAATAATTAAAAAAAAAATAAATAAATAATAAAATAAAATTTGTAAAAGCACAAACAAAAAAACAAAAAATCCGGGGAAAAAATAATTTGGTAGATAATTAATGAAAATTCAGAAATAAATTTAATAATAGAATTTAAAATAAATAATTCACAGGAGTTGTATTCAGAAAGCTTATATATTTCAAACTTTATTAGAAAAAAGAACAGACTTACACTTAATTTTTTTTTTTTTTAAAGTCAGGTTTCATCTTGTTCTATGTATATACAATATATATACATACCAACATTATGTACAGGTCTAGACCAACAAAGAAGAAATACTTACTGTCGTTACAAATTTCAGAATTTTTGTCACCCAACAAGGCAAAATTTGGGTCCTCTGAGCAAGTATAAAAGAGACAAAGATTATAACAGATACAGAAACAAAATAATGGACGTTTACAAGAAACAAAGACATTTATTCTTTTTTTTTTTTTGGAAGTAATGTTTGATTTGCTGAATTAAGTTTTTAACATTTTGCAAACTGAAATTGGCTCTAATCAGAGTGAATGTGGTGCAATTTCAGGATTTCCATTTGTGAAAAGAATTTAAACCCACAAGACAATGAAGAATGGGTTACTTATGATTACAAAGACTATTAATCAAATCAGCTGAACATCCTAAATTCATGAAATTATCAGCTCAGTAAGACATTAAGTATTCCCGTCTAAATTAATTTCCGTTACTCTTTAACAATGGTCAAAACAATTCTTTTTTTTTTTACCGAGTTTTAAAAGATATAACTATATACAGCCAATTAGAAAAAAAAATAATTTAATCTTGAAAAAAATCTTTCTACAAATTCAAGCATTACCTCTTAGTTGGTCTAGATCATGCCTGTGTCACATATACCCCTACAGATTGCTAACAAACTTGTAAAAAAAGAAAAAAGTTAGTTAAAAATGGAAAGAAATAAAGAAGAGCAGAAGAGGATTTTCTGTCCCAAAACTGTTTTGAAGAAACGATGATCAAATTCTTATAAATAATTAAAAGATAATCCTCAGACATCTTCTATAAATAAAGAAAAAAAAGTAGGAAAAAAAATCCAATAAAAGCAAAGAACGAAATGAGATCAGATATAGTTTAAATGAAACAAATACAATATTCAGATCCAAAACATGTTATGAGGAAAAAATTCATGGTCTCATGTTATTTAATAAAATTTAGTTAATATAACACACAAGTAATAGATAAACTTGACACCAAACTGCTTCTACTCCTACTAATGTTTTTAGCATATTTATAATACACAATATTTCAACTGTAACAAATTTCCAGTCTTCTTCAGGTGTTATTTAGTCCATTGCTGACGAGACTAATAAATGACAAAACAAAGTAAAAGTTAATTTAAATAAACAAATGATATAACAAAGTAAGAATCAGTCATGCTGGCGAGGCCGTGCGGTCTAGACGGCGGTCTGCCGTTGTGGCCAGTGCGCCAGTTCCCGGGTTCGAATCCCGGTAGTGGCATTGATGTTTCTTTCTTCTTCTGTGTTTCGTCCGTTTCCCCCTGGGACTTACTCTCTCAGGTGTTTCCTCGACGAGAAAGTGCATTCTTTCTCGTCTCTGATTTCCTAGCCTTGTTCTGACGTTGTCAGGAGGGGCTAGCGCAGGGTCCGTTGGGGCCCATTCGTGAACAAAAAAAAGTAAGAATCATCCCATATAAGAAAGTAAGCATGAAATTAAATAAAACAATTTACGACAAATAATTAAGCTAACTTATTATCATATTTTGACTTCGTTTTCTTATGGGTATCATTTACGAACTGACGTGTAGGGATTGTAGTTCCAGATACTTTGGGACTAAAACAAATGCATGAAAGAGCATGCAAGTGCATACATTAATAAGAAAAGAAATATATCTGATTGGACAGATCATTGCTTAATCAGTGGACATAATCCAGACTCAATAACTAAAATATTGTTCAATATCAAGGATGAAAAATCTAGGTTTATTATCGAATCATGTATGGTAGAACATTTCAAAATATCAATAAATATAAAGGAGTGAAAGTTAATGAATACACCCTTGAAATTTTTAAGAAAACAACGTCAAAATATGATAAATTAGCTTAATTATTTGTTGTAAATTGTTTCATTTAACTTCACGCTTACTTTGTTATATCATTTGTTTATTTAAATTTAAATTTTACTTTGTTATGTTAGTTATTAGCTCGTCAGCAACGGAGTAAATTACACCTGAAGAAGCCTGGAGATTTGTTACAGTTGAAATATATAAATATTAGAAGTTTTTTTGGTGTTGAGTTAAAAATATAACTAAATATACATTAGATGCTTTCTATATATCCTATATTTATAGGATTCCCTCCCTCCCACAAAGTATGGCTGCTGATGCCATGGTACTAGCACCAAGAATCTAGAAGACTCAACAGATATTAACCTTTTTTTTCTTGTTTGTCTGCAGAGAGAAAAGTTTGAGAAAATATTAAATTCTTACTATTAAGGAACTATTATTGTTATTAACTAAGTCTGTGATAAAAATATGTTATAACTACTAAACTAATGGCAACTAATCATATAATGGCAATGATTACATATAAATATAGCCCATATACTTATCCAGAAATACTTTTAGTTGTATACCAGTTCATAATTTACAATATACATGAATAAAGCAATGCTATATAAGAATTCTTCAAAGGAACCTATACATTTAATTGGTACCTTGGCCTGCTGTCTAAACTGACATCCTGAACTGGAATGTCCAAAAAAATCTCTGATGAAAATTAACTATTTATTTTATATGACTTTTACATATATATTTAGAAGTAAAGAGAAATATGCCCTATTGACTTTTGTTATTCTTCATTAATGTAGTTAATGACCGAGAACTCAACATATATTATTATTTGATAATTAATGACCATAAACCATTAAAATCTTATTGGCTTAGAATTATTTTGTAATTTATGATGTTTTCGTTTGTTTTATGATATAAGATCTTTTCTATAGAAATCTGAAATGAATATTTGTTTTAATGTTTTCATCACAATGACTAATAAAAAGAATATTCTGTTTATTAAAAAAAAAGACAGCTTTAGAGGAGGAGGATATATCCTATTGGTTAAAAAAACAAATACTTCAAGATTGAATAATTAATTTTTAGTTTCCAGTCTTTTTATCCCCAACAAAATAATATCCCGTACTTCTTTATATATAAATTATGTACATATAACCAAAAACACTTTATAACCTTTTTCTATTAATACTGACATTAGGATTGATTCACTACAACATACACATTACATAATTATGTGACACTACTTCAAAGATTCATTAGAATTATGAATCTTCTGCTTTTTTTTTTTTTTTTTGAAAAATGGAAAACAGGAAAAAGGGAGCACATATTTCAGGTTTTTGTTTTATCTTAGAAAACATCCAAATCGCAACTTTTATGTTTAAGTTGCAAAGAAAATTATTTAAAAAAGATAATTTTAGGTATTAAACTACATAAGGAACTTATGTTTATTATTAAAGTTTATTACTTTTATTTATTTTTTCTTAAGAAGCAGAAATTAAATTGTAATTACCAGTTTCAACACTTGCAATTCGATGTAAAAGAGGTAACCACATGAGACATTCAGGTTCAGGATCACCCATCAAAGTATCCAAGAAATCATTAACATTGACTTTAGAATTCTGCGGAACATAAGAGAATAAGCAAAAAGAAGAAAAAGCAATGTTATTCACATTCACAAATGATTATAATACACTGATGACTAGATATAATGATTTTGATAGAATGCAAATCTGCATACTGATGGACAGCCTGGAGACCCAACTTTTCATTCAACCTCTGCAGATCATGCTGTTTTTATTTCTACTTATCTTCTTCTCACCCTTTTTCAAGTTTTTTTTTTTTCTGGTTGGGGAGAGCATTTTTCAGCTCAAGATTATTGGCTACAATTACGATGGGTGCGCCATTTCCTAAGGCATTTTTAGGGCTAGTGTCAGGCAAAAAAAAAAAGCAGACAAACACAGAAGAAAGTAAATATCCATGCCTGTATCAGGATTCGAACCCAGGTTCAAGCACATTAGCCTTGTGGCAGGCCATTGCCTTAACCACAAGACTGTGCCTGAATGGTTTACTGTAGGTTACTGAATTAAATTGGCAGTTACCAGCAAAGTAATTTAAAATGATTCTGGCTCAATTTATGATGTCTTGCCAAATGTGCCTATACTGTGAACTTGCCACTGTATAAACACAGTTTAGCTGATAACTATTGTTGAAAATCTTCAAATTTATAAACACTATCTAGACAAACATTTTCCTTCACAAATTTGCCACACATCTCTTCAAAACAATATTCTTTGGGCCATTCAAGTATTAAATAAATACTTTTTGGTCATTTTAGACCCCCTTTCCTCCCTTGTAAGCAAAAACATGCAGATGCCAGATTCCCCCCCCCCTTAAGTTGATAAACACTGGCCACAAGACATGCTCGTACTTGTGGCAGAAGAATTCCACCTTAGAACGTGACCTCGTTTCGAATTTTCGGGATCCAAAGGACAGTGTATATCAAGTCACCATTGTATTTAGACAACAAGAAAAGAAACAACTATAATTATGAATGTACAAGTTATTACTTTTAATTTCTATGCAATTATTCATGATGAAAACAGCATTTAATCTTAAAATATAGCATACGGATAAAACAAATAGTTTATCTTGGATGAAGGGATTGGTATCAGGTGGCTTGCAAATATTAAGTTTTCTTTTAAAAGGTTATGCATTTTAAAAACACTTAAGTCAATAGTCTGACAAGAACAATTAGGCAATGTCATCAATGAATATTATATCGAGAGTTCAAAGTTAAAGTGGACCAAGTCCATTTTTTTCACATTTTAAGTAAGGTAGCTCATTAAGTAGGTGATGATACACATTTTTTAAAAAAATATTAAATATTTTTGAGTAACTTTCTTACTGTCTGAATAGCATTAAAATAATAAAAGCATTCCCATAGAGCTTCTTATTAACTTTAACTTTAAAAGTCTTTTTCAAAATTGAAGTTTAGGGACTTGGTTCACTTTTATAACAAAGAAGTGATTAAGGACTTGCAAATCGGTATTTTTCTACTTAATCAAAATGGCAATGTAGAATTGAATTTTAATTAGAAGGCTAAATATTCTAAAATAATAATCATGTGCATGACTTATATATGTACAGTAAAACCTCGTTAAGTCGTCACTCACGGGACCAAACATTTTTGACAACTTAAGCAGAGTGACGACTTAGGCGGAGTGGGAATTTTTGAAAACAAAAACAAAAAACACTAAAATACAGTATTTTTATGAATTGCTGTAGAATTCGGTGAGAAAAACAAGATTTTCAGAAATCAATACATGCAAATGAATGAGTGGAAAATAAAAATAAACAAAACACTTTTTATACCTACCACATTTTAATCGTTTTAAAAGAAAGGCAGTGTCTGTCTTTGAAATGTTCCAGCCAACCATTGCTGCCGCCAAAATCTTCAATGTTCAACTCCTTAGCAATTTCCATGGCTTTTTCTTGAGAATCACAGTAGAAATAGCGACATATTGCAATCTGGCATGTTTTAGCCATCGAACTAAAACCTCCTCGATCTCCTCAAACTTCAATTTCCTCATTCTCTTTCTTTTGTCTTTGCAGTCAGCTTCTTCAATTACTTGTTTTGATGAAAGAATATCGCTTGATGTAGTCCTGGGAATATGGTGTTCTTTGGCAAAAGCTGTTTTCGAAACATATGATTTTTCAAAAAGTGCAATTAAGACTTTTTTTTCTTTAAAAGATAACGAGGTAAGTTTTCGTTTTCCTGGCAAGTTAAAAACGTAATCGAACCACGAAATTGCAAGAGAAAAAAATAGCCCTTATAGCGGGGCTTACCGTATTACGAAGCCTTCGTAATACCGTATCTATTTACGGTACATTATGAAGGCTACGGGCTGGCTTACTTGCTATGAAACGAAGTCACACTCAGGAGCAGTCAGGAAAAATGTCTACACTCGACAGACTCGCAGCGAGAAGTATGCTTTGAATGAGTAGCAGCGAGATTCCAAGAACCCAAATCTTCCAAAGGGGTAGGAAAGGAATGAAGTGACAGGCATGTTCGAAAATTCCCCGTAAAGGCTTGGCTTTCTTAAAGTGAAGGGGCGGGGCTGAAAAGACAATACGATGGCATGCAAAATGGAGGAGAAAGATGCTTTTGGCCATTTTTAAGGATGACGAGTTATCCGGAGTAGAATTAAATTTGGTGACGGGTAAAGGAGGGTTATTTTACATTATTGTGTATGAGACCTTGTCGGGACCAAAGAAAATCGACGACTTAAAACGGAGTGACGACTTATCTGGGTGATGACTTAACGAGGTTTTACTGTATATCCAATTCCAAAGGACATAACTAATATTTGGAATAATACTAGATAGATAGATATAGGTAGATAGATAGATACAGAAAGCTTTAGTCACTTATAAATAAGAAGTAAATATAAGAGTATGTTATATCACTGTAATTTTAATATGAAGATTTATAAAGATAAATTTCAAACTTACCAAATCAAATACTGTACCAGGAAGAGAATCTCGATAACCAAATGACGGTGATTCATACACAGCAGATGGTAGAGCAAGAGCCTCTTTCAGAAAGTCAGCAAATTTTGATGGAATGAGATGGCCATTGGAATCAGAAATTTGAGAAAATATATCTGAAATAGAAATATATATCAATTCTTTGTATCTCAATATGGAAATATATATAATAAAAATTTCAAAAATGCATACACAAATGAAATAAAGGTTCTCGCACCCTCAGCCATCATCTCGGGAATCTGGGACAGCTGTTTCGGCCTTATTAGGCTTCTTCAGCCAGATTTACCCTTGATGATAGGCTCAGAGTGCGTGGTTTAGTTAAGGACGCCATTCTCACACCCAGGAGTGACCTCCTAAACAGAAACACACAAAGCAAAAACACCGTGATCGTGGTCTCAAATTCCTTGTCGTTACAACCATCAGGCACTAAGGAATGTAAGTAAGGGACGGAGGAATCCACAGTTAATAACAAAATTTTATTTTGAAAATAAATATTATATAGAGGACGGTCCTATTCCCCCCCCCCCACACACACACACACATACACTAATTTTCCATAATTTCAGAATGATGAAGACTTTGATGACAGATTCTAAAGGAAATCATGTTTTTCTCTCCCTATAATTTCTGTTTGGTTGGTCTAAATTATGAAATGTTGTATATATAGCAGGATAAACCACTTCCCAGTAGGAAATGTCGGGAAAGTTTGCAGATTATTCTACGTACTTCATGTTCATGAATAATAAAAAGCTAGCTCTCAAGTTGGCCAATACAAAGTACTGAATGGCTTCATATCCCGTAAATGTAGACATGCCCCATGTTATGGTGCTAGCCAGCAAAACATGCATTTGGAAGTCAGGATGTATGTCCAGACATATTCTAACAGAAGGTAAAGCAATTAAGACAAACAAAAATTCGAATTATCAAAGATTCCAGGAGACTGGAAGTGTTATCTCCTGATCACCTGCAACAGATGAGACTGTTACCTTATCCTGACATCACACGCTGCAAATCCACATACAAGCAGCAAGACAATCTGACATCAGTTTCGACTATCTCACCAACAGTGGCGTAGTGATGGGGGGGGGGGGGGCAACGGGGTCTATCATGCCCCAGTTGCCCCTCTGCGCCAATGGTCCCCAAGACATATATTAGTATATGTTTTTTAGGTTTTCAGGGGTGGGGGTGGGTCGCCAAAAAGGTATTGTGCCCCGGGCGCCAGTTATGCTTGCTATGCCACTGCTCACCAATCAGTCTTCCGTGTTTTTAGAGCTCACCAGTTTTACCTATAATGGTAGGCATTGCAATCAATGGTGGTACATGGGAGGATTATCCAGCTCATGTAGACTTTTGCAGTTGGATATTAACGACTTACGGTGACCATCCAGAAACAACTACTATTCTGTGGACTGATGAAACCCAAATCAGAAGAGATGATGTGGTGAATCTCCACAATGTTCATTATTGAATTGAAGAAAACCCACAGTAACTTGGAGACAAATCATCAGAGCAATGGTGCTTCAATATGTGGTGTGGATTTATTGGAACTTTGTTCTACAATGGTATTCTGAATGGCCGTAGGTAGTCGAACTTATCCTGAGGGATCTAGTAGATCAGTAAATAGACAGGGTATCTTTAGCAACATATAGAGAAATCTGGTTCCAACACAATGGACCACCCATTCATTATGTCTCATGTAATCGAAGATATCTAGACGATCACTTTCCATTCAATCCATGTAACTCTAAACACCCATGTCAAATACTGACATATGAGAATAGCTTGGGATTTTCCTTTCAAATGAAAGGAGGGAAATTGTAGATTCCAAAGACATCTGATAGATGTGACTTATAGTCTACTATACAAGAAAACGGCTTCTCTTCTATAAAATACTTTCAGTTTCTCATAAACTGGTAGTTTGTGTTCAACTTTGAAGTATTTGTTATTTATGAAGTAAGGTGCAAGTTGGTCTGAACTTCATTGCGAACTCAAAGCTAAAGTCTTTTGTTACTATTAACTTATATGTTATCAATAAAGGGTAATCATTTCCCATGTGGAACTATATAGATGACGTTAGTGTCAGTGATGTCACATTACTCACAATAATTTATTTTACTTTTTTTAATTTTTCATTTTACTATCTGGATCCACAAACATAAAAGTAATGCTGATGTGAAAGTAATGCTGATGTGACAAGAAAAGCTTCTGAAATTAGTAGCCAAAATATTATAAAAGTAAAGGTTCTGCTAGCTGTTGATTTGAAGGAAAACGAAACTGTCATGTTACCCGCACTGATTTTCACAATGTATACCAACAATTGGCTCCGTGCATCTGAAACGGTTTCTATTGCATGTTTACACGGAAAAAGTACAGGCATCTGCTATGATGAAGATAAGAAATCTGCCCTTGAGCAAGGATCTTCTCTTGCATTGATTCAAGTAGAATTTTCTGAAAATTGTAAGTGCTTCTATCAAGACCAAGTACTTATTATGGTCAGAATCACAGTTTTCACTTGTTCCATATAATACAATGAGGAACAACATAGTCTAGCCATAGTATCTGATACTATGGATCATTCAAAGTTATCAATTGTTGTATTTACTGACAAAATCTTGCAATGCCTACTAGCAGAATTCAGACAGTACAATATGGAGTGACGGATCTTCAAGTCAATTCAAAAGCTCCACAAGCTTTATTAGAGAGGAGTCACACAAAAAATTCAAATGGAACTATTTTGCCACAAATCATGGCAAAGGTCCAGTTGATAGCATTGGTGCTTATGTAAAGAAGAGTGCTCAGATTGGTAATGAAACGAAAGTTCATTGTACAGGAAGTGATCATTTATTGACTCATTGACAAGTGCCCCATCAACAGTTTGGATGCTGACTAGTAGTAGTAAAGAATTCAAGAACATTCTAAGGATCTGAATTTGCAGAAACTTTTTGCTACAGCTAAAGATCTCAAAGGTATCACACAGTCATGAAATTGTGTGCAGGGTTGAAGGAAAAGTGCAAACGTCACCATTATCCAACATATGCCATTCAAGAGACTATTGAAGACTCATAAGCACTGCGTTAATGGCACAGCCTTGGAAGTAGGGAAGTGGTATGCAGTTTATCAGCCTGAAACTAATTACTGGCTCATTGGCATATTATAGGAGCTATCTTATACAGATAAAAAAGCATAAATGATATTTATGCATCAAACTCGCCCGTGCTTCAACCGTTTCCAGCCAATGAATGGATATTCAATATGATATTCTTTCAGAAGTGTCAGCTTCCACTCCAGTGTCTGTAAGAAGACATAGCTACCTAAAATTGTCAAATACTAACTATAAGAAAGCCCAGGAATTGTTTTCAGAAAATTCTGAAGCTCAGTGATCTAATATTTAAAACTCAAATTTTGTTAGTCTTGGAAGAATTTCATTACGTCACGTTACTCACATAATAGGTAACGTTGCTCACACTATGTTTTGAGCAGGTTAGAGCAAGGCTTTTGTAAAATCAAATTTCTTTTGAATTCCTTAAGGTAGAATATGAATTAAATATGTAATGTAACGATTTCAGTGTTTGGATTAAAAGTTTGTTTGTAATCATTTACATACATGTGAGTCTGTTGCATGTCAAGTTACTCACATTAAATTCAGAACAAAATATACAAATAATAAAACATTGGAGACTCAAACCGATCATGTCTGAAGATAGCATACATAAGGGAATACACTGCTACCGTAGGGTAATGAGAAATAAGATATAATTAAGCTAGGATAAAGAAGGCAAAAGAAAGTGGCATCAAATATCACGTTACTCACGCTTGGATTGAGCGTTTCACAACTGCTACATAAGTCGCCAAGAGCCATTCAGTGGCCTGCGAGATCACCAGATCTGACATCCTTGGCCGGTTTTTTGTGGGGATATGTGAAAGTTTATGTATTCATCACATCACAGGATTTGCAACAATGCATAATACTATGCTGTAAATGGAATCGGCAAGAACGTAATGACATCAGTTCTTAGATTCATTAACGCAGGTGCACAGTTGGGCATTGGCATGAACAGGCACCATTCTGAACACATTTTATGAAAGGTTTTGAAATTAGGTTGATTTCATTTGTTTTCAAGTATAAGCTGTCGAAATTGCTTGTTTTTCATGGGATCAATGGGTAAAATTCAATTCTGTGATTGTTTTTCCAAAAATTAAAAGAGCCATTTATTGGATAATAATAACATGGTTTTGTTTAGAAATCTTCGTAACTCCTAAATAATGAAAAATCTAGAGTGTAACACTAACCTAGATCACCCTTTCTATATATATGATTTAGGTAAGTTAAATTATGGTAAGCTCAGATAGAGATCCTCAAAAAAAATTGATGTTAATAAAACATCTGAGATGAAATTGTTTGCAACTTTCCTTAAAAACAATTCTGTTTAAAGATTTTAAGCTTTTTAAGATTTTTGTTTATTTGATAATTATTAGTCAAAACGGGACTGTGTATAAGTAATAGAATAAAAATTAGAAATTAAGAGAAATACTGTATTTCTTCAAAGTCCAAATTACTCTTTTTTAATTTATTATCAGATCTAGATGCTGATAGTAATAACCCACATTCTCATTTCTATTAAACCACTAGAAAGTTCAATATATATTATTAGAAAAACAAAACAAAACTGTCTCTTTGAAATTACCTATACTAGCTATTGAAAAAAAGTCTTTCCTTCACATACTTCTGGTCTCTTAAAATTTAATAAATTTAACAGTGATGTCAAAAATTTTCTTACTCTTACATGATTTTTTTTTTTAATTCTGATACGGAAAAATAAAAATGACGAGAAGTTCCTTACACCTGAGTTTATCCACATATTTGCCAGAACACAATAATGCAAGGGCCACTTTTATAGAAAATACACGGATTTTTCCTGAGTCTTCTCTGTGAAAAAAAAATAAAAAAATTTTAAGTTCAATATTATGATTAATGTGATAAAAACATCAAGTATGAGCAATTTCCTTAAAACTTCACAAACTGAGTTGTAAAAAATACTTGAGCAAATATTTTTTGAACACTAGAATTTTTTAGTGTTCAAAAATTCTAAAAATTATCAATTATACAGAATTTAATTCTATTAATATCTTATTGTCATTAATGAGCTTCACTGAGAAACAATAATTTATTTGTTTGCTTTTTTGTTTTTGTTTTTCAACATTTCAATGGATTTCTTAGAAGACAAAGGGTAATGGCTTTGTCTTATAAGAAATAAATGACCAAAAAGAATATTATATATTTACTTAATTATATCTCAAGTCAGTAATTCATCTAATATACATAGCGATGATAAATAAAAATTACAAAACTTGCATTTAGCAAATTTTTGAGGCTTTGAGTTGGTTATATATACATCAGTTTCTCAAGCAAAATAACAAAAATCAGAATACATTTGAATTAAATAAGCAATAGTAATGTAAATAATATATTCATATTATAGGAAATATCAATCTACATAAATGAATTATAATAATTTTAAGAATTTGATATTAGTTATATTCCTAGTTGTCAGAAGCGAAATCAAGGGAATGAAACATATCAAATTCTAGATTGCATAAAACACTTTTTGTTTATAATTGTTTGTCTTAAACAAATCAGATTACAAGCAATCATAACTGTACCCTACAATTTGGATAGGAATTAAAGAATATTTCCTATGATTTCCCACGCTCGATGCATTTATTTCAAGTTCCAGATTTCTTAAATCATATTTAAAGGAAGAAATTAAAACACCGGATACTAAACTTCGTTTTTATATGTCAATTCTGTTTCCTCCTTTGAAGTAACAGTATACACTCATACAATGACAAAGTTGAGTGTATACTGTTACTTCAAAAGAGCAATCAGAATTGATATATAAACAAAATTACTTTGAATAAATTTCAGTGGAAATGGGGGGGGGGGGATATCAATTTAGAATAAGAAATTTTTACTGGCGTCGAGAGATGCAGCAATTTATTTTCTTGTCTTTTGTTGTTGGTGGGGTCATGGCCGGGTCGGCGATGACTTTTACTAACAATATCTTGCCTTTCTGATTTTGTTAAGGGAAGGCGAGGATTGGGCTGATGAGTCCGTAGAAGGACAAAACCGCCGTTCCCAATTCCTTCCCATATTCTAATCAGAAAGGCAATTTCTCCTTTTATTCAAGTGCTGCATTTCCTTTCTTTTATTTAGAATAAGAAAAGCTTGGGTGAAACTTAAAAACTATACAAGAGAAAGTAAATATGAAAAATAAATGCGTTCATTTTGTCTACATCTCTTAGTTAGCAAATTTAAGATTTACATCTAACTACTTTTGTTTGTAATTTAAGAGTTAAGTCAGGTAGAAATAAAGTGGATTGGGAGAAGAACCCACAGGTCAGACAGAATAGTAGACATTTATTGATACGGATGTAATTTTAAAAAAACAACATCATCAAATTCAATGTAAAATTAAAATTCTTATCTTCCAAAAATGACCTAAAGCAAGAGCAACAACAGTTTTATTAAATTAATGATTGTGAAATTCATATTACATGGAATGATAAGAACATTAACTAACTAAATCAAACTATAATTGATATTAATCAGGGGCAACTGTTAAATATTTGTAGTAGAAATACTTTATTTTTGTTTTTTACCATAAATTTCAAACCAATACATTCAATTGTAGAAGAGCAGTCGGTGAATTATTTTAACCCAATAGTTAACTTAGAACAGCATAGATTAGCTAACTATTAATTTATCATAATAACAATGCTTTAATATCAATGCAGAATGAAAGTTTTTGATGATGTACTCATTGGCCTTGGATTAATTTTTAACAAAAATCAGTAGGAAACACCAATCCCTCAATTTTAGTTTCTTAAGGTAAATAGTTTTTTGAGTTATCACAGGTAGGAAAGGATTTACATTGAGATTAACATGTAGTGAAATGATATAGAAAACATGAAAGAATTAACAATCTGTGAGTTAAAAAAAAAGTGTGTAAATAAAGGAGATTATCTAATAATTTTGATTTCCTTAGGGATATAACAAACATGGATAAGCACATGGTGGAACAAGGAATTACTTTTTCTTCTTAGATAATACTTCTTTTTAACTTATCAGATTATACATTCTCCCATATTTTCAACTTCTTCTTTTTTTTTTTCTTCTTATGTTTTAACCACCAATTTTTTAATTTATTTTGTAAATAGTGAAGAATTTTAAAAACAAATCTACTTACACATCAAATGCTGCCAATAACCAGTTCAGAAGTAGACCTGTGCTATTATCAAGATCAATCTGATGTCCAACTGGCAGTCGTTTATTGAGTTGGAAATAAATTCCAGAGAGCAATGTTTCTAGACGAGAAACATTCACTTCAGTGCGATGATCTAATGTGTTCAAGCCATTTTCCCGGAATGCTTCAATTATATTCCAAATGTCTACTATATACACTGAAAAGAATTACATAAAAACTGAAATTAATACAGAACCTTTACAACGGCAATTTTGGAGATAGTATTAATGAGAAACATATGGAACTATGTTGAGTAAAATGAAAAAAAAAAAAAAAAGGGGTATCTGAAACACTACTACAATTACACTAAGCATAAGTAAACCAATTTAGGCTCACAGAATTTCTGAATTTTTTATGCTTACTTGTTCACAGTTAATTTGTGATTAGTCATGCTACAGTATCCTCGAGAAGAATATGCTTGGAGTGTGGAACATTACTTCAGAATTATGGTGCAGGACGTAATGGATAGACCATTCTTGGCTGTTGTGACTAGTGATTTTGAGGAATATTTTCAGAGACAGCATCACGAAAGAAAACCATACTGAAATGGGTGGAAATGTTCAGAACAAGTGGTGAAATTACAAATCATAATGAAAGACAATCTGGAAGACCACGAAGCACTAGAACAAACAAAAACATTACCTATAGGTAATGCGTTGGACAAAGTTGTCCAATCTCCAAAGTAGAGCATGTGACACATGTCGAAAGAATTGTCCATAGATAACACCAGTTTCCACTGTACGATGTAGAAAGTTGGCACTCACTCTTACAATACAGTGCTACGTGAGTTGAGGCCTCAGGATTTTTGTGCTCGTTTGCAGTTTTTTTTTTTTTTTTTGTGCTTGTGAACATGTGTTGGCACACCTTTATGGTTTCAAGCCATAGTGTTCCTGGCACCTATTTCATTCAAGATGAAAATTGTTACACAATAACCATAAATGCTACAGTATACAGAGAGTAAATCATCAACTGATTTGAAGCAGATCTGAATTTTGAGATTGCAAGTGCTTCAGCAGGATGGAGTTCCCCCACACACATAGGCCATGGAAACGAAACATTGTTAGTGGAACTGTTCCAACATTGGCTTGTCTCAAAAGGGGGGGGGGGGGGCTTGAGTCCAGAACTCATATTATGTGATGCGTTGCTGTGAGGAATGTGAAAAGAACAATGTTTCACTCCTAGTCCTATTCCAGAAGCAACACTTGTCTCACACCATTGTCGTGAGGATTGCCGGACATGCTCAAACATGCCATAGGGTGTAGCTGTTAGATGTATGAAGATCAAACACCTCATCTAACAGTGGCTACACAATAGCCTATGTAAGTTTTAATCATTCTGTAACATCTGAATTTATATGGACTTTTTTCTTTATTGTATCAGACCTTCGAATTTGTTCAACTATTTCAGAACATTCCTGCATATATGTTTACAGGATGACTCAAAATTCCCTGTACAAAGTTAATATGTAGTTCAGGAATATAAAAACATAACATATTCATAGTGGAATGTATACCACTATTAAGCTGACATATAAAGCATAATGCATGGTTTAAAAATGCTCTGGAATTACATATTTTGGATATTATATATATAAAAATGAGCAAGAGATTTTTGACAAATAAACAACAGTTACCCCCCCCCCCTAAAAAAAAAAAAAAGAGACTTACAATTTGTTTTCTTCTGAATAAATCTCAATTTGCAAGCAGTCCGATATGTTGAGAATCTTATGGCATCAAAATTTTGACTTCCTAAATTGAAAAAAAAGAAAGGAAAAGAAAAATGTAAGAAAAAAAATTAAATTAATTAATTTTCTTTAGTATTATGATTCTTAAAGTTGAAACTTATAAATAGAATAAATAATACAAAGATATAGAATTAAATTCAAAAGCAGCTTAGGAGGAGTTAAAAAAGAAAAAAGAAAGAAATAAAGAAAAAAAGGACATTTTAGGCAGGAAAATATAAATTCAAAGGCAGCTTATGAAGAGTATTAAAGGCTATTAAAAAAAAAAAAGGAGGACATTTTAGAAAGGAAAATAGCTTGTTACTAGGATTCACTTTGCGATATTTGGTTGATATGCATTTTGATAAATTAGCAATTAAGATATTAATCCTGTGCTTTGATTCTTTGTTTGTTAACAACTGTTACTTAATTATCCTTTCTAAGGATAACAGTTACAATTTAAGTTTTTTAACTTGTAAACACAAGTTGTTGATGTTATTGTTGTTTTAAAGTAAAGTCTCAAATCCGGCCTAATGTGGCGCCCAGTAGGCCGGATTACAGAAAAGCCGGACTACCGAGAGTGTTCTTAAAATAACTCAATAGCTCAATTTTTGTGAAGACATAATGCCAGGTTTAATTAATTTAATCCTATTTTCATAATTTTGCACTCAAATGTTTATTAAAAACAATACAAATGTGCTTTTTCCGACACCAAGCTCTAGTGATATTTGTTTTGCAGATTCCCCTGCATCCAATCTCCTTAACGCATTAAGCTTCTGTTCCATAGTGACCAAAGTTTTTCTTTCTTTTTTCACTCATAATGAATATGCGCGGATAGGGAAACAAAATAGGGAAATGAATTTAGTTATTAAAAAGGATTACCGAGGGTCGGATTTTAGAGGTTTTACTGTAATAGGAATCTATCTACTTGATTTCAGAAACAGATATTCTAAGGTATTTGGGTCTAAAAATTATTTAATATTTAATAACTTTTAAAAATAATTGAGATAGAGAGAGAGAGAGTTTGAAGAAATGAAAAATGGCCAAAGTATCAAAGTTGAGTCTTAAATTTTGAAGTCAGAGACAGAAGATTTACATTGAAATCATCAGATTATATTTTTGATTCTTGTTTGTATTTCATAAAGTTTGTAAAAACCACTGTACAAGTGTGTAAATGTAAAATGTACATTTTAGAAACCATTCAGGTGCCTTCTGAGATTCGCAAATGCATTTTCAAGGGATGGAATGTGTCATCGGTTGAGAAGTCACCATACATTATAATATTTTACTTGATAAAGAGGCACACAAACTTTAGCATTTAATTGCAGAAATAATGGCCAAGTGCACCAAATTTCAATTAACTTTGATGGCTGCATTGTGGACGTAGCTAAAATTAGTGGGGGGTGCTGTTCCAGAAAAATTTTAGCCTTTGCTTTAAAATTGTGTGAAAGGAAACAAACATGTACAAAAAGAAATTTATCAAGTTTCTGAATAAATTTTCTTTTTATACATGTTTGTTTCCTTTCACACAATTTTAAAGCAAAAGCTAAAATTTTTCTGCAGCAGCACCCCCCACTAATTTTAGCTACATCCACAATGCAGCCATCAAAGTTAATTGAAGTTTGGTGCACTTGGCCATAAGACTTTTATTCAGCAAATAAAAACTGCCAATTACTTAACTAAACCAAATACATCCTCAAGGAGCTTTTTTCTGTTAATCATATTTTACAGTTCAGGAGGTGAAACTATATTTAAATTATGGAAACTATTTTAAGTTAATAAATATTTGGCAATTAGGAATCTGTGTTAGGAAAAGCAAAGATCAATTAGCCTAAAATGAGAAATTTCTACAGGCTAAATGATCTTATTCTAAAAGGCAAAACAGAAAAAAAAAAAAAAATAAGAAAAATTCCAAACGCTTGTTGTGGTGCAATGAACAAGCAACATGGACACAGGCAAAATGGAGCCATGTCATGTTTTCTGACAAGTCCAGGTACAGTCTAGTCTGATTCATGACTGGAGGGAGCAAGGAACCATGGCCAATCTTGCCAACATCGTCAAGCACAATCAGTACGGGAGTGGCAGTGTGATGGTGTGGGCAGGCATTATGCTGGGCTCTCGTACACCACTGTACATCTTCGACAAAAGATCAGTAACTGCCCAGTTGCACAGGGACAACGTCCTTCACTAACATGTGCAACTTTTCAGGGCAGCTGCTAGTCTAGAGTTACTGGACTGGATGACAACGCCCGTCCACATCGGGCTCGTCTGGTGGACGAGTACCTCCAACATGACGACATCCATCATTTGGAGTGGCCTGCACATTCCCCGGACCTGAATCCAATCGAACATGCATGGGATGCTCTCGGAAGACATGTTGCTGGATGCATTCCAATACCACTTACGCTACCTGAGCTGAGGACAGCATTGGGTGAAGAGTGGGATGCAATCCCCCAAAGTTTGCTTGATACTCTCGTGTGCAGTATGCCAGCATATTACATTGCTTGCATAGCTGTGCGGGGGAACCATACAGCCTACTGAACGCTCTTTATGCCTTTCACAAACATCTGGATAGAATTTCAGGTGCTTCTATCTCCATGGCATTTTGAACATTTTTATTTCTTCTGTTAGAGGCAGTGTTGCCACCTTTACTTTTTGTGTGGGGATGATATTGGGAAGACCTTCTGCATTCACCTACCAAGTTTGGTCCCGATCAGGCAACCAGAACAGTTCATTTTGCAATACCCCTTAATGTGTACTTTAATTAACATAAGACAACAGTTTCTGAAAGATTGTAACTATGTAAAGTATAGAAAACTGTCTTAGTGCCTTATAAAAGATGCAATTACTCAAAGAACTAAGAAAATGACAGTACTGATGGTAAAGAGAATGAAGCTATGCTAATTCCTTTCACTTTTAATCTTTGTTCAAATTACTGTATTTAACAGGAAAAGATAGTTGTTAGCCTCTCAACGCAATCAACTACAGAAACTTCTCTTTTAATAGGAATTTGGTGAATTGATCAAATTATAATCTCAGCATCTTTAAGTATAAGAATCTAATCTCTAATAAATCAGCTTTCATTCTTATTTTCTGTTCCTGTCCTTCTCATTGTCTACTTTTCTTCCTTATTTCTTTGCTTTCAATGTTTTTTTGAATTCTCCAAATTCTTCATCTATCTCAATATATATATATTTTTTTAAACACATACACACACATTTTTAAGATAGTAAGAAAGATAAAGCGAGCATGTCTCAAGTTACACTAAATAAAATAAAACAGCATTTTTTTTTATTTGTTAAAAAGAATAATGGTATGTTATCCAATTTAGAACATCACATTTATGTTCTTCACCGTTTTTTTCTATCCTTTGAAAAAACACAGCAAGAAATAAATTAACAAACTTACGCATTTCATTGAGTATTTGACGATGCTCTGCCAGGGGCCGGGTATTCATTTCGTCAGATATTCGTAACCCATCAAGAAGAGTTTCAGGCCCTTCTAAATAAATAAATAAATAGAAAGATTATCACAAAAAAGGAAAGCATAATTTAATAAAAATTAATTTTGCAATTTTAAATATCTAAGTAAGAAAAGAAATGATTTACAATCAAGTTGCTAAATTCCCAGATAGAAAGAAAGACAAATGAGATATCAAAAACAGTAACTTATAGATTTCTTTTATAACTTGAAGGTTCATTGACTGAATTAAAAATGTTATTTAACAGAAAGTCTATATTTTCTATAAATACCAAAAGAACAAGTAAGAGCAACTCTCACACAAAAATTACAAATACATAGATTCAAGTAAAGGAAGAGACAGTGTAAAGTTTTATTAGTATTCTTACCATCATTATGGAAAAAGATAAATATAATGAAGTGGTTTATTTACAAGGCAAAGATCTGATTCCTTTGTAAGTCGAGGTAGGGACAAATAGCTTTTGAATAAATATAAGCAGCTAACAGCCACTGTGTTATTCTTGCATTTGTAGTGTCCCTTCTGTATGGAACATTCAAATGCCGTCAAGTTTGAATACAAATAAAACAAAAAAATAACTTTGTAGAATGCCCATATTTGTAAGATCTGAAAATAATTATTCAAGAAGGCAGTAGATAAAGTAAACTTTCAGATTTTCTAAATGGCGAGGATGTTTTGTTTACTGTGATAATTGCACTGTACAGAAACACTACCATAATAGTCTCTTAGACCAATATACCTCCCATAACAACGGAAAGTTATAAGTTTCAGCTCTCTAAAATACCACTGTTTTTCAGATACTCTGATTACTACACATTCTCAGTAATGTATTTTGATAGGCTTTAGCTTCTTACATTTAGGTCCAAAATCCTTAGCAATTTTCTTTTAATTGTCTAAACATATCAATCAAGTTTCAACTTTAGAGATAAATTGTTTTATTAACTCTTGGTAAATCCCATGAAAAGCTTGAACACCCCACAAACAAAAAAAAAGCTCAAAAATTTTCATGAATCATCTCGTAACTTCCTAAGCATAGCTGCAGAGTATCCAGAAGGAGTCTCGTAGTCTAGACACAATGTTTGTGTAAATTATAGGCAATTAATTGCTTTGGGGTGTTGCATTCACTCCATAATACGAGGATCATACTAATAGTAATGAGCAATAATGTTTTGTAGGCAAATCTACAACAGCAGAAGAACGAGTGCTGTTTGGTAGATGGCACCATCTCTTGTGGTATCCTTGAGTGATCTATGATGTCAAATGTTTGTGGCCATATGGCCACAAATACTCCTAACAAAATGTCCGACAACAATATTTGTTTTGTCAGCATGCTGTTATTCAATTTCTTTTTAAAGAGGAAATCCCCATTGCAGAAATTCACCAGATACTTAAGACTGAATATGGAAGTGAGTGCATGGGTGCTAGCAGTATTAGAAGATGGGGGAAACATTTAAAGATGGGAACACTAGCATCCAAATCAGCCTCGCAGCAGTAGCCATCGAACAGCCTCAACTGAATGCAACGAGAGAGTTGATGAAATCATTAATGAAGACAGGCATGTAACTGTGGATGAAATAGCAAGAACACTTATAATGGGGCACAATGCAGTTCATGAGATGATTAAAAGCATAGGCTACAGGAAAAATTGTGCTCGTTGGGTCCTAAGCTTATTGACTGAAGACCACAAACTACAGCACAAAACCATCACCTCAGAACTGTTTCAGAGATATCGAAACAATAGAGAAGATTTTTTTGCTCACTATTGTGACAGGTGATGAAAGCTGGTTTACCCCATTTCGTGCATGAAATGAAACAGCAGAGCATAGAATGGCACCATTTGAATTCTCTAGCAAAAAAGAAAGCAAAGACATTGCCTTCAGCTGTAAAGGTTATGGGCATCATCTTCTGGGATGCAGAGAGGTGGATTTTGGTTTTTTGGAACCTGGGCAAACCATAAATGCTGCTCGTTATGTCCAGACACACTACAAGCTCCATCGTGGATTGCACGATAAACATTCTGGAAGAAAGATCATCCTCCAGCATGACAATGCTTATCCCCACTGCGCTCACTTTATATCGGAAAACATTGACAAAATCGGGTGGGACATTCTTGCACATCCCTCCTACAACCCTGATCTGGCACCCTCAGAATCTTTTTGGATTGTGAAAGATCAGATGTGAGGACAACATTATGAGAAAATGGAAACAATTCAGAAAGCAGTGCGTCAACGTCTTCGGCAGGCTGGAATGGAGTTCTACAGTAGGGAAATATTCAAGCTTCTAGAATGATGGGGAAAATGTGTGCAATGAAATGTGGATTATGTGGAGAAGTGAACAAAAGTCTGTAAATTAAGATGGTGTACTTGGTTTTTCAATGATAAAACATGATAATCTTTAATAAATGTTGCTCACTGCTTTTGGTATAACTAGGGTTGCCATCCGTCCCGATATATCGGGACCGTCACCGTTTTTGACCTTCTTGTCCCGACATCCTGACAAGACCCAATTTTGTCCCGATTTTGCAAAATACTGTTATGAGCTTGGCTAAAGTACTGAAGTAACGCCATCTGTTAGCGCAATATGTAAATGCAACCTCAATTAGTTTTATTGACTTGCTGAAAAAGGTGAAATCTTCCAAAAAATATGGTGTACCAACTACTTCTGCCACAACAAGTTCCATGTAATTGTGTTCTAAATAAAAAGTAATTATATTAAATAAATTTTTTACTTCATTTCTACACCCCCATCTCAAGTGTGTCCCGACGAGGTCCCAGCTAGATATGGCAACCCTAGGTATAACCCTCATACTAATAAAGTTAGTTTTCATATTTATAATATATAATTTACAAAATGACATATTTTATCTATACAGTTATGTAATTATATCATTAGATAAAAGCAATTATAATTAGCAATACCAACATACCAATATATAATTATCTTCAGTTATTTATTTTTTTTATATATTTTTGTACTATTTCACAATATTTTTTTTTCAAGATAGACTTATTCTTCTCAGATATAATGTGGTCACGTATGAAGGACAAGAGCAAGAATTTTTGTTTGATAACAACAGTTGTTAGCTGAACAAGTTCCTGATGAAGATTGCTATGTATCAGAGTCAATGAACAAGAATAAGAGCCCATGAAGCATTTGCTAGAAGATGGTTTAACAAGGATAAAAAAAAAATGTTTTGAAATAAAAAAAAAGCACCAAACATAGCAGT
>JAFIDM010060852.1:0-24179 GCA_023159025.1 Thereuonema tuberculata
TTTTTTGACTTATCTGTCAAACCTGAACTGACTTTGACTGAAAAGTAACAATTGTAATAAAAAACAAAGTCAAAAAAGAAAGAAGCAGTACTTCATTAGGTAGATTACTGAGAAATCACTATTTGTAACTTAAAAACCAGTGAAAAGTATCAATTGGAATGAAAAAAAAGAGTCAAGAAAGAAAGAAGCAGTATTTTCATTAAGTAAAATACTGAAAAATCACTATTTGTATCTCAAAAACTACTGAAAAGTATCAGTTGGAATAAAAAAGGAGAGTGAAGAAAGAAAGAAGCAGTATTTCTATTAGGTAGAGTACTGAAAAATCGCTATTTGTAATTCAAAAAGGTAGAATCACATCAAAGTAAAAAAAACTAACTAAAAAATATGCGGCTCATCAACCAAGATGAACAAGTGTCGATAACATCAATCTACTGATAAGTCTAAGAATTCAAGGAAAGACAACAGAGAATACAAGTGCGAATAAAATTGACACTTCTGGTAATCCACCACACGAACATTTCTATCTGCCCGAGTATCTGAACGCATCGAATCTCAGCGGTATTCCTCAACATCGTTTGTCATTGAAGATTGGATCTCCGATAATATTGTTGCGAAACATCAATCCCAAGTTTAAATACTACAATGGAACTCAACTTAAATGCCGTTCATTCGATAATGATCTCATAGAAACCGAAATTATAACAGAACTCACAAAGGAGATTTTGTTTTCATCCATAGGATGTCTATGGAACCATGCGATAATCTACTTCCATTCACTTTCACAAGAAAACAATTTCCGATCAGACCATCTTAAGCGATGGTTATCAATAAAGCTCCAGCACAAACTTTAAATAAAGTTGCTATATATTGGGAAAACGTTGTCTTCACTCACGTACAACTTCATGTCTTTGAGTCACAATTCAACAGAATTTGGTTATCTTCGCTCTAAAGAATAGTCACAATGAAATTCTTGCGAAGAATTTCGTATACAAGCTATGATCTTCAGTTATCATCCATATCAACCAACGTCCATCTGAACATCTCTTCTTCAAATATCTATATCGAACAATCTGATGGCCTAGATTAGTAGATAATTTTCACTATTTTTAACTCAAAAACCACTAAAAAGTATGAATTGGAATTGGATAAAAAAGAAAAGAAAAAAAAAAGAATCGCAATTTCCATTAGGTAGAATACTGAAAAATCACTATTTGTTACTCAAAAACAATCACTATTTATAACTCAAAAACCACTGTAAAGTATCAATGGAAATAAAAAAAAGGGACTCAAGAAAGAAAGAAGCACTATTTCTATTAAGTAGAATACTGAAAACTCACTATTTGTAACTCAAAACCCACTGAAAAGTGTATCTATATTACAAAAATCTTTTATTTCTCTGTCTGTCTGGTGCAACTATTGTTATTTTCGAAAATAGAAATAATTTCTACAAGTTATCTACTGGAATCGAACACACACCTTCTGCTCCGAAGGTAGGCGTCTTAGGCATTAGACCACAAGGATTACATTCTAATCTCTATAAAAAATAAAAATATATCATAGATACGATTCACACGCTAATTCTAAAAGGAGTCGTGGATTGAAAGAATATAGACATCAAAAACTAAAATAAAAAAAAAAAACTTTAAAAAGCTTTTAGTTTTATTTTACATGATGTAATTTGTGTGTGTGTTTTTTTTAATAAATAACAAATTGTTTTCCGTTACATACGCGAAGCTTCCGGAGCGAAGCGACGGGGAACCGACTAGTTGACGCATTATCAGAAAACTCAATGAGAGGTCATACAAAAAAAAAAAAAAAAATAGCTGAAATCCCCATTCTTCGTACGGGTGACAAAAAATATTTCAGAATGTGGATGAGAAAGAAACTGAAATTGTGAAATCACTTCGAAACTTTTCCATACTTCCAATCCCTTTCTCCCCGTCTCCCCGATGCTATCCCATCAAACCTTCCACAGTTGGTAAAACCTTACGTGATCATTACAAATTAATGTTATAGTCTTAGTATGCATTCCGAAAACCTGTGGAACATTCTTCAGCAATGTTTGCTTATCCCCTAACTCTCCTTCATTTACATCTCTTACAACTCAATATCGAAAATTCGATCAAATGGTTTCTTTTCGATTTTGACAAAGAAAACACATGTCAAATTCAATGTTTCCACCTCAAGCGGTTTTGAGATATCCATATCCTTCGAGAAAGGTTGCTCCCCCCTCCCTTACTTTTTCGAAAAAGAACACTCATGTCAAATCGCTGGCTAGGAGCCAAAATGTTCTAACTACAGACTAGATAGTTTTGAGAAAACTCTGTTTAAAGACTAAAAAAAATCCTCCAAATCGAGTTTTATAGCTGAGTAAGTGAAACTGTCCTCGTAATTACGAATGTTTGAAGTCAAAATTTTTGTAAAAAAAAAATTATTCAAAATCACAATATTTGACCTAGAAACTGCAGTTAGAACAAATTTGCTGTAAAGGACTCTGCTTCAGAAATTCAGGCGACAATGTTCTAAGTATGTTATCGGCCGTTTTAATGGTATTTGTTTAAGGGGTTTTTTTTTTCTCAAATATACATGTTTGTTTATATATACGGTTATGTGACATCATTTAATAACAAAGAAGAATTAAAAAAAATAATAACGTAGCATAATGACTTATTGTAACTTGATTCATTTCTATTTAGTGGGTAGGCCACTGTGGTATGGATTTCTATCAGCTGCTATCCATTTCTTGAGTCCAAGGAGTCCTTTTTAGTGACCCATTTGGGAGTTATTGTGACAGCGATCACAATCGGTAGTTATAGTGTTTGTCCTGTCTGTCCGTCCGTGTCTGTCCATTCCCAATGAGTCCTGCATGGAAGATCGGATGGACAAACTGATTTTGCTATCATGTTCATAGGCCCAAACACAGTACTAATGGAGTATTTTCAGGGACCAACGCTCTCTCCCCTCCCCTATTTTCGGAATGAATACAACTTTTCGTTATTAGCTTAAATGTTACAAATGAACCATCTGAATCCAGTTGTCAGCTATAGCTTGATGGATAAGGTTTCCATATTCTGAAGGTAATCGGTTCAGTTACGTATATGTACTGTTTTTTTTGTTTTGTTTTTTTCTTTATCTTTTTTTCTCAATGTTAGCGTGTTTTTTTTTCTTATTTTTCCTAAATTTTTGTTATTTTTATATTTTCCTAACTTTTTTTATTTTTCTTTACATTATTGTATTTGATGTTTTTATTATAATTTTTAATTTTTATTGTTATGAGTCGCTCTTAAATTTATCCTTTAGCACAAAATTATATTCACTTATTTTATCTTTATAAACACCAATCTCATTTGGATAGGCCAATGTTAATTTCAAATGCTCTATGTCAACAGCTCTGCCTTTTCTCTTGTAGGAAACAGCCCCACTACTACATTCTACTGATATTTCTTCAAGGAAAGTAATTTTTACATCACTGATAGCTTATTTTATCTCAGCCAATGCATTGTTGCAATGCTTGCGAATGCTTTTGATTTTGCAATCTGAGATTCTCAAACTGATAAAATCTTTGTGGCTTATCTCATGAACTATATAAGGCAACGTTTTACATGCATTACTTTTGATATTGTGATAGTCACTGGGTGCTTCAACTTTTTCATGCTTCGTAGTTCTGAAAATTGTTGAGTGCATAGAATCACATTTCATGAAACAATGACCAGTCTTACAAAATTTATGGTCACTGACTTCTAACTTTGTGGATTTCAGCAGAGCGGTGATAAATATGGAACAATAATGCGATTCCGATTTTGACCGCCATAGGTAGCACTGTACAGAACTGCCTTCTTTATCCTTTTCTATCCTCTTCTGTTAACCAAATCCAAGGAGCTGTAGCAACAAGAAAACTTTTTACGTGTTGACTATGCATTGCTTCTCTTATTCTCTGTCTTCATCATACAACTTATTAAAATTATTTTACGGGCCTTCGGTTGCCTGTCCCTAAAAAGCTTTATTAATTTTTTCTTGTTCTGAAAAAGGTATGAAATTGTTACAGTTTTTCTTACAGCTGCACTGTCCTTGCACTTGGCGAGGTCGTTCCTTGTTTTTACGTTTACATTACACTCCCTTATTGTATGCAGCCATTTTTGGGATTTTGATCCAGTTTTTTAGTTTTCTAACATGCTTTCGTCTCTTCCGTGGTTCCACTTTTCTTCGCCTCTGCAGCGTCGGTAATAACTTTCTCATTAGATTGCTGTTTCCTGAATTATCTAATAGTTAGAAGCATTTGTATCTTGCATGCTGACATCAGTTTCTTCAATAATCCTGATATTATCATCTTTAACACTTAGCAGGATGCGCATAGCATCGGAATCTTCATCATTTTCATCACTCTTTTGCAGGAACACTGAAACTTTATTGTCTTTATCCTGAGCAGAAAGAATGAATCATCTCAATCTAATATCCGAGAATTTAAGAAATGAAAAGCATATAAAACATTGAAACTCACAATAAAATTCTAATCTTTTCAAATGCAAATAAAATAACTGAGAAATTTGCAGTTGTGCCTTTTTGATTATTAATTCGTTAATGTAATGTTGTATTTTAAAATTAAAATGGATTGTCTTATATAAATGTATTGACGTAATCTGGTCTTTTTTTTTTTGTATTTAGTTTTGTTTTGTTTACTTAAGAAATTTTTAAAATTAACATTTTTTTACTATTTTAGCAATTTTTGTTGTGGGCGATCTGTAGGTTTGAAAGCTCTTTCGTCTAATTTTGAGGCCCTGAAAAGGGCCCTCAAAGGTAAATACTGGTTTGTTTGTTTTTTTCTTTTAGCTTATTTTTTCCAGTAAATAACTGCGTGAATTGGGAGATGTATGAAATGTCAAGTAATAATTTCGAATTGAGTACTTGGCTTCATTTTGTAAAAATATATCTTTTAAATATTTCTCCGACCCTTTCATTTAATTATTCATTATACATTGGAATTCTGCACTATGACTGCTGTTCTCAAAGCACTAATAGAGAAATCGTCCAGGGGAGTTAATAAGCCTTCTTTCCCGCGCCGCTTGATTTGTCGACGTATCTTGGTGATGGAGGCTTTGGATATACCGGTTGCTTCAGATACTCTGTCTTGAACTCTTTCTAAAGGAATGAGAGGTCCTCTATTAATTAATTACCTCCGAAAATATTCTTCAAATAAGAATGCCTTTTTGAGTCGAGCTGATACTCTGGGACGGCCGTTTCGAGCTTTTTGGCCTGTCCTCTGCCAGAGCTAATCTTATTTGAATTAATTGCTTTGTGTTTTATCCATCAGAGGGTTTATTATTTATTTATTTATGGTTTTTTTTTTGTTCTTTTTGTTGTCAAATACCTTTTGTGGTAGCCTGAGCGCTACCCAAGGATTTGAATTCCACATTTGATTCTTGTTTTTTATTATCTTACTTTTTAGTTATTCAGGGGTCACTGTCTCTATCTAATATTCTTCAATATGCAATTTTATTTTCCGTGCACTGATTCGTATAGCACTGTTTCTTGATATTTTGTGAGAAGACTTGGATAGAGGCTATTCTCGCGTAAATTACGTGAAATCGCGAAAACACGAGATGGTCAAGAACCGTCTGTTGAACTATAACAGTATTTTTTTTCTATTCATGGAGTGATTCGTCACAATAGAAGATTTCGTATTTATTAACCATGTTTCGAGTTTTTTATTCAATTATAGTGTTAGCGGTATTTTCATTGTTAATAATTATAATTACTATCAGTTCTTATTCTTCAATTCAATCCAACAACAAAATAGGTTTGTATTATGTTTGATTTTTATCCAAAGAACGAAAGATGGAAAAAGAAAAAATTAATTCTTTAATTGTAACTACATTACTGTATATTAAACTTTAACGTATCTGAGAGTAGATTGCACCAAATAAGATGACAAAAGGCTGTCTATTATTTATAACTTCAACATTAGAACTTGTGCACTTTATATTTCTTATGAAAAAAAGTGCACACGTTTTGTTTTCTATTTTGCTCCTTCTTTACATAAAAAATGTGTTTTTAATTTTACATGAGATAGTATCGAAAATGTTTAACTGTAAGATCTATTTGTTTTTTATTTGAAAAATAAAAAGAATTTTTTTAAATGTATAAATTTACCAATAGGGTTAAAGGTAAACAAACATGTCAAAGACGTTTGTATAAGTAATGAGATTAAAATGATATTTCATAAAGACAACACTTTGTTTAAGAAAAAGAAAACTAGGAAAGAAAATTCACAGTTAGATAGAATGGGAGTTTGTACGCACTACAATGTAGAGACTGCAGAGAAATATATATTGGAAGCACAGGCCAAACGGTAAGAGAACGTGTCAACGAACATACCACGGCGTATCAAAACAGAAATGATAAAATTTCAGAATGGACAAGACATTGCATGAGGAATAATCACTGTCCTGATCCGATAGTACACAATGTGTTTAATGTCAAAGATGAAATTAAACGCTTCAAATTAGAATCGTGTCTCATTAATAGCTGTATATGCTTTAATAAGGATAAATCACTTAAAGTGAATGCTGTTTCTTTAAGTATTTTTAAGAAATCTTTAATAAATAATAAGAAGATTAAAGATTTCTTAATTTTAAAATAATCCCATATCTATTCATTACAATTAATTTACTATTCATTTATTGTCAGTTGTTTTCAATTTAATTACTATTCATTACAATTCATTTGTTGTCAGTTATGTTAACAAAGAAAAATTGTTATTTTGTTTTTAGAATATAATGTTCATTACTGATTATTGGATGTTATATGTTATGATTATTGAAATTTTTCTTTGTAACATTTCGATTATGATTTGAAAAGAAAGAGAAGGATTTTCTCTTTTTCATTTGTATTTTCTTTTAATCCTGATGAAGTCCCTTAATTGGGATGAAATATAGAATTTTGAAGAAATTGAAGAAAAGTGAGTTGTTTCGTTATTTTATATATGTATGTCAATTGTAAAAAAAAAAGAAAATTATAAAAAGAAAACTATGTTGTCATTCTTGAAAAGTTTGATATGTAAGACTTCTCCCAAATTGAACTAACCACTTCAAGTTTACTCTAAATCTTAATGGAAATTGACAGACCAAAGTTATAGAATATAACTTCTAAATAAAACCTTTATCCTCTTACTAAATGAAGTATATGCAGTAAAAATCAAACATGAAACAATAATTGTTTGTTTGTCAATTCTTGTCTGTTTGTCTGCTTGTGTTTCTGTCTGTAGCCGCTATAGACGCCTGGATAAATTTCACAAAATTCCGTACTAACCTTATTTATTAAAACATAAATTTGCAAATTATTTTGGTGTTCGCCCCTCCCCTCATCAAAAGGTCTATTAGGAGCTTGCAGAACTGGGAGTTCCATTGTTCTGCATGCTCAACGGAAAGAATAAATAATTTGTAGTAAAATTTCTAAATAACTTACAATTACTGCTGCTACTACCACTGTTACTGTTACTACTAGTTATACGCTCGTTGTATAGTGAGAATTGAACATACAGCCTGAGGGTGTCAATTTTGAACACATATACATATAATCACATACACAAGTACTATACTATATTACTATATACACAAGTACTATACTATGTTACTATCTACACAAGTACTATATATACAATTATTCTCTTCACATATACAAGTGAGTTGCAAAGAAGATCAATTGAAATCAAGATTATGGTTTTAATTAACTTTAAAGGAGTTGACTATATTTAGAATTTTCGAATTACCTATTTTCAATATTTATAATAAGCCATTTTTTTAGTAATTTTTTTATTTCAGAAATTCTTTTGTCTTTTAAAAGTTTACAATCAGGTATATTATTATAAATTTCTTCTATTAGATAATAAGCATTTCTTTTCCCATAGCTATTAAAAATGTGTGGATAGTCTAATTTGATTTTATTTTTATTTCTGAGATTATAATTTTTTCCTTCAGCAGTTACTGCAGTTTTGATTTCTGGATAGTGTTTTATTAATAAATTATAATTATAGACCCTTTTGTTTTGGCGATAAGATTCCATATTTCAACATTAGTTCTTTTCTATTTTTTTTATTCTTACTAATTCTTTTAGAAAGAACTAATTTTATTATTTTATTTTGTAGTGTATTTATATTTTTTAATTCAGTATCTGTTGCATTAGCCCATAATAATAATGAAGGATTTACATAATGAAATATGTCAACATTTATGATTTAGCCTAATTGCATCAATAACATTCTTCGTATTCAAAATACTTCAAACTAGGGCTCCTGTCCACTACAACTTCTTACTACGGGATTTACAATAAAAATTATATCACTTATCTGGGGGCACGGCAGTGCCCCCGCCAAGACGAGCCGAAGGCAGGAAGGGCACTCCGTACCTTTAACTGGAAGTGTTTCGTCGTATTTTCGAACCCTCATAGCTTCGGCCTGGATAATACTAGAGAGCTCAAATTTTCAGGATAAGATGCAGTTAGCAGACTAATGGAATTCGCTAAGTTTCATTTATTTAGCTTTTATACTTTGGATTTTATTAATACCTAAAATAAGTCGATTCCGTCACTGACTCACTGACTCATGATCATCAAAACCTCTAGGGTACTTCCTGAAGTTCTAGAAAGCTGAAATTTGGTATGCAGGCTAGGATTAGCACACAAACAACAACAAAATTAAGAAATCCGTAACTTTCACCCTGCAACCCCTCATAAAGGTGGGTCTGGTTATGTATTATCGAACCCTCATAGCTTCGGCCTGGATAATACTAAGGAGCTCAAATTTTCAGGATAAGATGCAGTTACCATACTAATGAAATACGCTAAGTTTCATTTATCTAGCTTTTATACTTTGGATTTTATTAAGATCTGAAATACGTCGTACCCACAATGCTTCGGCCTAAATAATACTGTGTAATAATGTGATTTCTTACAAAAGTGCAAACAGCTTGTATATACAAGTTGACCAATAGAAAAACAGAAAAGTAGGGTATTGAAAAAAAATCCATTTTCTAAATAATCTTAAAACTAAATTTAGTTGTAATGGATAGTCCCACCCAAAACATTTCATGTAAAATAAGTTGCCAAGACTCACATGCTCATAATGCTTTCACTGTTAGAAAGATATGAGATCTCATGTAGAGCCACGCCCCTAACTCTACGAGGCCTAACTCTACAAGCCCTAACCCTAAAAACCCTATATCTTGGTCAAAAAGTATGGCTTGGCCGTTTCATGGAACTATTTCATCTCACCCAAAACATTTCATGTAAAATACGTTGCCAAGATGCTCATAACGCTTTCACTGTTAAAAAGTTATCAGATTTCATATAGTGCCAAGCCCCTCACTATACATGCCTAACTCTAAAAACCCTACTAACTTTTCAAAAATTTCATTTTACTTTTCCTAATAATATTTTTCTATGTTTTTTATTACTAAGCGGACTAATTAATAATGATTTGAATTCTCAGAAATAATTCAGTTCGATATCTTTGATAATAAATATAAAAAAAATTATGGAAATAATTTGGCTGTCGCTACTATAACAGTTATAATAGATTACTGAAAAAGCTTAAATGAAGCTTGCAAATTTAACTTTTATTTAGCTTTGGCGTGAACTGAATAAAAGCGAGAAGACATGTCATAGTATTTTCCCTAAAAGGAATACCCGAGTTTTTCGAATTTGGCGAAGAGATTAAAGTCTACGATTCGACGGCTATAGACAAAGAAAAAGGACGTAGATCGTTAATTGAGGAATAATTCCTTCTTTACTTTCTTCAATTAAAGGCTGTATAATAATAAGACATTAAGCTTTTTTATATGAAATATTTATGTTATCAAGCGCTACTGATTTATAACCAATTCTAATGCATTGTCGTTGAGGACAGTATGACATCACGAGATGTAAATTTTATGCACTACTGTGTAGAATAATTGCTGATGTGAATATACCATAGAAAAATAGATGAGAAACACTTTACGAAAACAATTTTTTGCAGTCCATTTAGGTACATCAACTTTTCAATGCATACTTATTAGATTTCCATTTTCCTAAATTTCGATTCGTATCCTTTACACTGACCAACTAATAAGGAATAATCTTAGAAAACAATGCTCTGGATGTTCAAAATATATAACTAGTTCATTATGTAGGACTCATTTGTTTTTGATAATTACATTGTCTCACATTGCAGAACCATAAAATTATGACTGAAAATAAGTTATCATGACGACTTACTAATTAGTAAGTCTGTCAAGGAACGTAAAGTTTTGTCATATATCAGTTTTTATTAGATTCCAAATTATCTATTTTAACCCAAAAAATAAAAAGCTTAGATATTTATCTTTTAAGTAGATATAAAAGATATATTGATAGCCTTATATATATATATATACAGTGTTAAAGTACCGTACGTATGTTTTACTCTTAATGAGAATATAATGAATTGAACAAGTAAAATCACAAGCTTTTTCTACTTCTATGAATGTCTATAAGATATTTACAATACATAATAATTCGACTGTAACAAATTCCCAGCCTTCATCAGATGTTTAGTCCGCAGGTGACGAGACTAATAAATAACATAACAATCTAAAAGTTAAATTTAAATAAACAAATGATATAACAAAGTAAGAATCATCACATATAACAAAGTAAACATAATCCATCCAATGAACTAGGACGTCGTCTTCCCAATGCTCGTTTTAATAGTCCATATGCGCAAAAATCCATGGGCGATGCCTCTGGAGACTTCACTGGTATCTCGGTAACGGTATAGCCTGGATTCCGGTTTGCTGTTCCATTCCTGTCAGAAAATTCTGGGTCGATTTGGACGTATGGCTGGACGACTTGTCTTGGTGGAGACGGACCGTTGAAACGTCGTTTCCGTAAAGAGCAGGTAGTTCCTGTGTATAAATTGGTGTCAGTACGTGATCCTGATAGTACGCAGACTTTACCTTTACATTTTGAGCCATTCTCCGTATCTGTAGCTTGCCTTGATAGGAATAACCCGCAACGATCATGAATCCCTTCGAAAAAGTTTCACGACATTCTCTGTACCAATTTGGAAACGATTTGACTCCCACTGGGCGATAGAAAATCGCCCTTGGTTTATTGCAGTCGGACAGATAAACATATGCTTCGTCTAATGTGCCCACATACTTCCATTTATCCCCAGCGAGATGTCGTTCATGCAGTTTTCTGCAATTTGTCTTACGTTCTGAAATGTGCTTTGGGAAGAGCTTGTGAACCATGCTTTTATGTCTCTTTTGAAGTCCCAAATCTTTATGGATAATCTTGTTTACGGTACGAAGAGATGTTCCTACCTTCGCACCAATGGTTTTTTGGGTCGCTGGATTGTTCCCCGTCACCATTTTCTTGACTTTCTGAATGATAGTCTTTGCGCGACTTACAGGTATCCTTGGATTTGCTTGCTTTTCAGTCCCGGAAATCTGTCCTGTACGGGCCAAACCAACACCAGCCAACACATTATGAACTCCTTTCTTCGAAATGGTGAAATCTCTTTTTCTACATGCCGTAATTATTGCGGAATAACTAAATTTCGCGTCGGAAAGGGCTGTAACGTACCCTTCCCAAAACTGACACTTTCGGCGGCATTTCTCCGAACAAACTAATCCGCATCCCTCCACACTAATCTTTAAGTACTCACCTGTACGTTTGCATAAATTTGCCTACCTACTGTGATTGGTTGCGTCGTCACGCGCCATGCAAATCGTTACCATAGATTGTAAAAAACCCTCTGTTTTAATTTATTTTCACTCCTTTATACTTATGATGTTTTTGAAATTCTCTATTATACATGATTCGATAATAAACCTAGATTTTTCATTCTTGATATTGAACAATGTTTTAGTTATTGGATCCTGATTGTGTCCACTGAGTAAGCAATGATCTGCCCAATCAGATATATTTTTTTTCTAATTGTTGCTTAGTTAAACAAAATTTATTCATCTGTTATCATTCCAGAAATTTCATTTTGAAAAGAGTTTTATTTTCATCTTATGTGCATTCTTTTTTACCAATTCCCTTTATATACTAGGAAATTTTTAGAAAATACAGTTGACATTAAAAAAGAGAAGCAAATTTGTCTTCTGAGGTATGAAAATGATTCAATTTTCAATCACTTAAATCACATATACAGTTGCATTTTTTCATATTATCATTGGCTCCGAGATTTTCAGTAAAATAACTCAGGTGAAACTGTATCAAAACTAGCATATATGTCACAACGATTCCCAGTAGCTGTAAAATATAAAAAAGCTATTTATTTGTAAGCCTATTAGCACACATTGTTGCATATGAATTTAGAAATTATTTATTTAATTAATTTACTTTTTAAATTTTAATCCTTTAACTATTATTGAATATTAATGTTTAATAATTCCTCTAATTTAAATTGGAAAAAGGTTTCGAGAGTGTTATGTGATAAGAATATGGCAACAAGACTTAAGGAAAAAGTATATGGAATGGTAGAAAGACCTGCACTTTTGTATGGGCCTGAGAAATATACTAAGAGAAGGGAACATAAAGGTTGCTGAAAGGAGAGTACTGAGGTTTGCTTGATGATAAGATCAGGAATGAAATGATACGCGGGACAATAAAGGTGAGCGAAACTTCACTAAAGATTAGAGAATCCAAGTTAAAGTGGGTTCGGTCATGTTAAGCAGATGGAAGTTACAGAGGTAGAAGGATGTCGAAATGAAGCCAACAGGAAAGTGAAGAAGAAGATGACACTTACTGATATTAAAGTACTTGTGCTTATATTGAAAAATCCGTAAATTGTGATCTGAAGTCTTGAGATTTCAGATATAGTTAAGAAATCCTAATTTTTTTTTTTTTTTTTTTATTGAAGTGCAAAGCTGTCCGCACTGCTGCCAATTTTCAGTTGTTTGACACATAGGAATTCACCAAAAAGCGCTGATAGGTCGTTAGTCCACTCAGAAGCATAATGACTATAAATGCGGCTATAATAAGGTTAACAGATTGGTTTTTACGTGCGCTAATCATAGTTTTAATCCAATAAATGAAGCCGACGCACATCTGTGCGTCGGCTTCATTTATTGGATTAAAACAATGATTGTGCTCATTTAAGAAAATTTAATTAAGTAAATATTATTGTTAATGATAATGTTAAAATTTACACAATAAATTATAAATTGATACAATTTATTTATTAAATCACTGTTGACTTAAGATAAAAGATCCATAACTAAAATGCATTGACTGCTCAATTGAAAATGGACACCAGCACGACAATGCGACGTGCCATAAGGCCCGTGATGTCAGAGCCTGGGTTCCGGAAAATATTGTTCAGAAACTTCAGTGGCCCGCCCAGAGGCTGGACCTCAACCCTATTGAACATTGGTGGGATGAATTGGACTACCGGATTTGTGCATCCTACTTGTGCAGGCTTTGAAGGAGGAATGGGCAAAAATACCGGTTGCTTGCTATGAGAAACTGGTGGAGAGCATGCCACGGCGTGTTCTTAAGGCAAAAGGTCACAGTATATGCTATTAGACAAGCTGGGTAAAGCGTCTGTTCCATACCACAGGGTTCCACTTTCAATTGAGCTAATACTGTACAAATTTTCAGTTAAAACAACACCGAATTCGTTTTAAAAATAGTATGCAGTATCTAAAAAAAATCCCTAAAAATTTAATTGAATGGATGCATAGGGTAACTATTTGAAGATTAGTGTAATAAACATTTGACGTATTGTATCAAGTTAACATTATTCTCAAAATTCTACAACCCTCAAAATGTAATTCAAACACTTGCACTTTTGAAATCATTAGACACTTTTGAAATCATTGCCTCATCGAACATAATTTTCAAAGTAAATTGATCTTATGCTATTACTTTCACCAAAGTCGACAGACTTATTACATACACAAACTTAAAACAGATTTATCTTTGCATTCGATATAATTCTTTGAATGACTTGTTTCAAACAAGGAAACTTTAAAAAAAAAAACACAAAAAATAAATCGAAATAATAGATTCAAGGTTTCCTCACACGAATATCCTTTTTCACTAAACTGCTACATGTTCTAAAATTGCTCAGTACATCTTGAATTTCTTTTGCCTAAAAATAACAAATATAGTAATTGTTAGGGCAATATTAAAATCGAAAAATGAGAAATGTTGAAGATTCTAGATCATTTTATTTCATAAGCGCACAACGAAATACTATTCAGGGAAATAAAAGTAGAAAATAATTGAAATATAGATTGTAAGATTGTAAATTGTGAATTGTTTGTTGTTAAGATTTAGTTCATTAAATATCATTACAACTGTCGCGTTGCTGAACAGAATTAATAACTTGATGCTAAGACTAAAACTAGAAATAATATGTGATTAGGCTTTAGGTAGATAATATACAGCGTAAAAACATCGACTAACATAAAATAAATTGAATCGTAAATTTAACGTGCTGTGAACAATATTAAAGAATCATGATGATGAATTTGATGAATTTGATAATGTCTAACGACAAAGCAAATACTTCTTGTTGCTTTTCTCGTTTGTGGGGTCACTGCCAGGTCGGTCGGTGATCCCCACATAGGATCTTGCCTTTCTGGTTCCATTAACGGGGAGGCGGGGTTTGGCTGATGAGTCCGTAGCAAGACGAAACGGCCGTTCCCAACTCCTCCCCGTAATTGAAACACAAAGGCAATTTCTAATCAGGTGCTGACTTGTTTTGATTCTTTAACATAAAAATAACTTTCTGTAATTATCGACTTATTATAGGACTTCGGAGATGCATAATTTCTGTCCATTTAGCGAACACATCTTAGCGATCACCCATCATGTTATTCATCCAAGCTTCCAATAATCACTTTAATATATGTTGAGCAAATTCAATTTTTAAGTTTTTCAAATATGCTTTCAATATTATTTTTGCCTTAACATTTGCTTTCTGGAATATTCAAAATAAATGTCCAACATTAGTTATAAGTAGGTACAGGAGCAATATAATGAATAGGATTTAGGGCCATGTGTCGTCGTTCAGCCATAATAGGCTATAGGCAAGAAGAAATGTGAATAAATGGACAAAGTTGGTTTTGTTCTGATAGATCAATAGCTAAGCTTAAACTACCATCAGCTGAGATCCACAAATTACAGTTGAAATATCATTGTTGTTTGTTCCTTTTATCATACGGTTTCACTGTGCGATTTTTTTATTTTATTTTTTTTTAATGGCGCAAGGGCGATACAGAAGAAACTTTAAGGAACAATCCAGAACAAGTCGTTGCAAGGAGGAGAAACATCTGCAGAAGAAAAAAGAAAAAATCCAAATCTCGGCTAGGATTCGAACCCAAGCCGAGG
The DNA here is from genome assembly GCA_023159025.1 of Thereuonema tuberculata. Lineage (NCBI taxonomy): Eukaryota > Metazoa > Arthropoda > Chilopoda > Scutigeromorpha > Scutigeridae > Thereuonema > Thereuonema tuberculata. The sequence goes on from JAFIDM010060852.1 coordinate 15,361, forward strand.
ATATAAGCCGTATGGCAGGTCACCACCTTTACTATGACTCAGCTGTGTCTAAAGGGCTTGAAAAGCCATAGTTGATTACACTAGATTAAATATTAGATATAAAATATCAAATTCATTGAGATAATTAGATATGAAATTGCTTTCTATTGTTGAAAAAAAAATTATCAGGTTAAAATTTAGATCCTACTAATTTCTATTCAATTACGATATAACTTGTAATTTATATGTAAGATTCCTCAAAATAAAAATAATTAGGATTGCCTAATGACATTTTTGTAAAAAACGGAAAGAAATGTAATTTTTCGCCAAAAAGATTTTTTCATGAAATATATTCCGATAATATTTTCGTTTCTTGATCAAGTTTCAGTGAATCTCATATCATTGAAATCATTTTGATTTCTTCTTCTGATGGTTTTTAATTATTTTGCCATCGACTACATTTTTAAGTATAAAAAAAAATACATTTTTAATATATATAAAAATCTCAAAAAAGAAGCTTGAAAGGTTACTTATCTTATTAATGACAATCTCAGCGATGATGCAGACTACAAATATTCTTATAAACGAATTCAAAGCAATTACATAAAGTCCACTGATTCTAGCATTTGATGACAAAAGAGAATTAGCAATTACATAATAAAGACTGGCACATAAGGTTAATGTTTGGGAAATAAAAAACAGAAGAGTTTCTTGAAAACATAAATTCAAATCTTTCAACAATAATCGAAGACCATTGTGAATATCAAGAAGATGTTTTAACGCTTGGTACTGAAATTGTGCAGAATTATTACTTAATCTTCGAATTTCATTGTTTATTAATTTGAAACGAAAATAAAATGACCAATAGAAGTAGAAAAAAGTTGTAAATGGAATCGTATCAATTACATAGACAAAAACGAATATACATTGATATAAAAGTACTACCGGTAAGTTAATTTCATATTTGCCATTTAAATTAATCCATTTGTAAATCAAGATAGACAATGGGTAAAATAATATTATCACTAGAAGAAGTGTGGCCTTCCGTTTGGATGGTCATACAAATTTTCGTAATTCTTTCGAAGAGTTTTCAATTACTCTCCACTTTTCAAAGTGACTATGCAGCTTTACAATCATAGATAAAGTTGCTATATGTAAAAGCAATGTACTGAAACAATAAACATTATTTCCTAACAAAACTACATTGTAAAGAAATTTATTAGAGAAGTTGAATACTGAGGTACTGCGCGCTACACCTAAAATCATGAAACAGCCAATAACTATGAAAACTACAATTGAGTAAAGACTATCACAACTTAACCATTGTAAGCGAAAAGCTCTATTCTTTCGAATTACTCCTTGAGTTGGAAAGAAACCCATTAGCTTTAGCACAACTGCTATTGGTCGGAATTGTTTATAAAATTTTGTAGAGCGGCTGTCGTCAAAATCAACTACTGTTGGATCGGATTTTCTCCAAGCATATCTGTAATGAAAAGTACAGTTTATGAACGTTCATTCTAAAAACATGACAGTATTAAAACAGTAATTTGATAATTTGATAATTCCAAAGTTCTGAAGAAATATTTCGAGTTTTGATAGCTTTGCAGATGTTACAACTTTTTTATTGTGAAGTTAACTTTGAATCGCATTCATTTATCTGCTTTAATGGAAATATTTCGCTTGTACAGCATGTACTGATGTAAATAATCAAATCAATTTCGATTCCGCAGTATAAGATCACACTTATTTTGTTTTGTTTTTTTCTTTTTTTACATTCACTAATGAAGAATTGAGCACTGAAAATAACGATTATCAGAGTACTTTTAATTTTAAAACACTGTCTTGACATCTTCTTGACATCTTGGAGGGTATAAATTCTATTTTTTGTAGTTTTCTTTCTCTTTTGGAAAAATAAAAAACTCTAGGATATTTTGGCATCAGAACTGTTTGATTTGGATTATTGAAAGAATTATGGCTAGAAAAGAAACTTTACAATTTGCTGATTGTAGGCCTATAAGTTACAGATGTAGTTCAATATGTCCTCCGTTCATATGTTGTAGAAGTGCATTCTTCGATGTTTTGTATAATTTTCCATAATGTAATAATTTTATTAAGAAATTTTTCCACTTTGGGACATTTGGTGCTAGAAATGTATGAAATTTGCGTAATCTCACGCTTTTGCTGACGTATTGATGAATGTAGGGAAAAAGGAAATTGATTCGAGCCATTCTGATAAGTCTGAAGTGCTATGGCTTTCATTCTATCTGAACGTACATTACTAGTCTAAGAACACCACGATAACGCTTCAACAAATCGGCTGTTCAAGCATACGAGAAAAGGCCTAACAATAAATCTTATAAAACTAATTTTACGACAGTTCGGTCCTGAAGCAGGAGTGAGACATTCTCAGTATTAAAGCGCCACCTAATATCCTCAATATCTTCACCGAACATAAACCCAGAAAAAACAATTCCTCTCTTATTGGAGTCTATTGTATCCCATGCGAATCTTCCTGTGAATCCTCCTACATCGGGATGACCAAGAAGTACTTCGCAATCCGGCTCAAACAACGACAAGGTTACGTCCGTCTAAAAAGAGAAAGCCACAGCTCTCTCACGCCACACCACTTAAACACGACACCTCCCATCATGGAGTGCAGCGAAAATCATCCAACCCACGAATGATTTCTTCCAGAATCTCACCTTCGAGACGCACTGGATTCTGAAAACCCCGAAAATTCTCAACAGCGACAAAGGTCTTCTTAACCAACTTTGGCACCCAATCCTGGAGACCCAATGAACAACTTTCCATTCCCATCATCCTAATTTATTTATTTATTTATTAATTTATTTACTTATTTTATACCTTTTTTTTACTTCCTCATTTAACCTTTTTATTTCTATAGTTTCTTATTTATATATTCAATTAACTCCACCCCTACATTCGTCTGCTTTATTTTCCTTTCATGTCGTAGTTTAATTTTTTTTTTCTCTAAGTTCTAATTCAACTATTTATTCTTTATTTTTATATTCATGTTGATTATTACTATTATTATTTTATTTTTATTTTATAAAAAAAAAATTGTCATCTAACTCTCTCCTTTGCATAGTTTCTTATTTTTTATTCAATTAACTACATCCCTACAACCCTCTTCTTTACTTTCCTTTCATGTCTTAGCTTGATTCTTTTTTTCCCTATGGCTTCACCACCATTCCATGAATATCAGTTATTTTTATTTCTTCCATTTGCCTTTTTTCTCTCATGTAACATTTGAATCTATCCAAGACAAATTTTCATCCAGTTTTCTTTCTTTTAATTCTTACATATATAATTCAGGTGAATTATTATTATTATTACTGTTATTAATATTATTACTATTTTCTCTTACCAATCTTCCCACGTCTATCAATCAATTATTTCCACTTATTAATTTATTTATATTTACATGCAAATTAATTATTTTATTTTATTTTATTTTTTAAATTATTCCCCTCTGTTGCTCTTGCTGTCTTTCAATAGAATGGTGTTTTTGAATTCAAAGGGACCAATTGAGTTCGTCGCCGCTCACGCACCCTCCTCACGCAATTATGTCCCCAAGGACTCTTCTTTTTTTCCTTTCCCTTCCACCCCCTCTCCATCTCACAGTTGCGGCCACCGGTTACTCGGGATAAAGAACATGAGTAACTTATTCCAGAATTAACAACGGAAGTTGTTAGTTCTGCGCTCACCTTTATGTGATTGCCTTTTATACATCTCCCGAAGAAGGCCCGAGGTACGGGGCCGAAATATCCAGATATCCCGGAGTGAGAAAATCCCTCAAAAAAAAGGACATATACAGTAATTTTACTAGTTGAAAACAGCAGATCTTTAGCAATGAGGCCAGAACGAAGGCTCAAGCATATTGTTTCTCAACAAGTTTATGAAGTTGCAGTTGCCGTCTTAGAACATTGAATGAATAACGCACAAAAGTCAAGCAGTGCTCGCGCAATATCAAGCAAATGAATATACCATACTCAATTTTGTGGAAGATCTGCCTCAAATGCGAAAGTCTTTCCCCTACAAGATCTTTCATACTCAAGCTTTGTTTCATGGTGATACCAAAACTCGACTGTAATTAGTCCTAATATTCTTAGCTCAGACGGAAGTGGATGATACATGGTCATGGAGATCTTGTGAAGTGACGAAGCACATTTTGTATCTGAACAGCATAATTAACTTCCCAATTGCTGCATTTGGGCTGTAAATAAGTTTCATGTCTTCCAATTTACCTTTTTGTACTCCCTGAAACTCAGAAGAGATCATTCGGTCCATACTTTTTCAAAAAATTTACCCAACAGAACCAGTGACTTTATACCACCGCTGGACGTCTGGTTTGGTATGTAGACATTTTTTCAACTTTGTTCTTCCTCAGATCCAGCAGCGAAGCAACCTCGACTCTATCATAATCTTGGATATTAAATTATATTGGATTGCTAGTGTTAAGATAACATTTTTCAGAAAACAGAATGAATAGTCATCGATTTCTCACTGCATGTCCAACTCTTTCACCTGATCTCAACCCTTTTGACTTTTGATTGTTGGGTCATTTCAAAAACCTGGTGTATCATGGACATCTTCGTAATATAAGCAATCTTGAAAAACAGAATAACACAGTATCTGAGGCAATCCAAAGCAATTTGTTGTGTTCCGCTTTAGAAAACGTCATTAATAGAATGCAGCCTTAGAACATCTGTATGAAGGACGTGTTGAACCTCATCTGCAATTTATACGAACACGAAAATTCATTTGAATCACTTATTTCGAAAAGGTAACATGTACGAAAATCCAAATTTTACAGGAGACATAAAAAACTGTTTATTCTAGAAACTGTAAGAATATTAAAAGTTCTAATGTTACTGTGTGAAAATATAAGTGCTAATAATGAGATATGGGTATTCAGAACTGGATAATGTATTGTGCCTTTAAAATAAAAAAATAAAAAAAAACTTACACTTGTTACGTTTTCAAACTAAACTTGAAAAATTATAATATTGGAATTATAAAAATTTGCTAAATATAGAGCAAATTGAACAGAAATGAATTGTTAACAAATCCGGTGATGTACAATTTCCTTTATTATGATCGTCATAACTAAAAGTCTTCCTCTGGTGCTTCATTTTGCTCTGTAGATGGCCAATTTATGATTTGTGACCAATATTCTTTTTTCTCAGCCGGAATGCAGTCCATTAGCTTCTTCAGATCATCTAGCTTCTTATGATTGATGGCAATTTTGTTGAAATATGCAGGAAAAGAAACAACATTTGGCAAAATCTGTATTTGGCTTGCTGGTTGTCCTAATGAGAAATCCTCAAACTGAAGTCCATCTATGAAAGGCAGATTCTCTGCAGTATATCTGAACTTATTGTAGTTGCTGATATGGAAGGTTACTTTCTGATATTTTGCTACCTTCTTCCCGTAACACCAGTCTAACAAAACTTGCTTCTTGTAATGTTGTGGTCACCATTTCTTGAAGTCCATTATTTCCTTGCCATGAACTTTGTGAACTCTGAACTTCCCAGTTTTCGAAGAACCCTCGATTAAATTCACATACTCATCTTGAGTATAAACTCGATCTTCTTTGCGTAGCTTCCTCTTCACTGTACCAAAATCCCTGTCACATTCATTGAAGGAATGCACTCGTACAGGTAAGTAGTGTCTGACTTTTTGGAAACGTCCACTGGATACCAATGACAAGAGAAAACGCACAACTGTGTGGTTTTTATTCTGCCCAGGGCAGCCATCTGAGAAAATAAAGAATTCCGTTACTGTAGAAGGGACATATGTGTCGATGAAGTGTTTTACAAAGGTACAAACTTCATTTGGACTTTTCAAGGGTTCTCCCTCTTGATATGAATAGAAGAATCCTTTATTGTTTTTCATGTCGTGGATGAAAAATTCATGAATCCAGAGTTGTCTGTAGTGAAACACTTCCTGAACTGGAATGTGCGGCATAGGCAAATTCTGCATATAGTCAAAAGTTATAGCATAAACATTATCTTTCTCATGACACATTTTCGATATTTCCTAAATTTTCAAGAAATATTTTTTTACTCTTCTTTTGTGAATAATAAGTTGGGCAACTGCAACTCGTTTGGCATTTTCGTTCAAGGATGAGTCAGAAATTTGTATTTTCAGTCGCTCACATTGCAACAAACATCCACCTGAGGCCTACCAAAAGACATACTGAAATTCCCCTTAAAGTAATTGTAGAAAAAATTGTATTTTATTGTATCAGCACTAATGCACTTCCGCATGAAGATCCAAGCTGCTTGCTTCGAGAACGTAACATCTGACGCACATGATATGTTTTCGAACTAAACAATTGCATCAATTGTTGTAGTAGTGCCGTTAATGCCTGAACGATGCAATAGATGCTAGGTTTTCCAACAAAATCTAATGTACAAACAGAAGGAAAACAATATGGCGCAAAAAACGCAAAATTGAAAAAACTGTCACATATTACCTTTTCGAAATAAGTGATTCATTTATAGTATCTGTTTTAGCCATTACATTTTTAATAATTTCAAACCAAGTGCTGGCAAAATTTTGTACCTTCTTTTTATACAAATTCAGTCCTGATTTTTCCGGAGAGTATTTACACCATGTCTGGTCGATTTTCGCTACAGGACTCTCAACAACTCTTTTTTAAATTTTTCAACTTGTAATTACAGAATATTTAAACAATTAAGTGTCTCATTACTTTTTTTTCTCGTTCCTCTTTTGATTTAGAAGTAAAACCCTTAAGGAGTTTTACCATTGCCTCCGGACGCAGTGAAATATATCTATTTTAATCTGTCGTCTATGTATGTAATCCTATTGCAATAGCTTAAGTATTTACTCTAAATTGAAGCAAAAAAGATAAAAGTATTATGATGGTTTGCCATTTCAAAAAATACAAGTTCTAGTTTTGCGTAGTATATTAGGAGAGTGGGCATTGTAAATTGCTAGTATTCTGATACTTGCCCTAAATATCTACTTGAAAACATTGATAATAATACAATTGTTGATAGCAGAGTACAATAATACAGCGGAAAGACGCTTTAATTATTCTGCAAAGCCCATTGAACCAAACAAGCAGTAGTAGTATATTAAGGGATCTTTTATAATAATTGAAGGAACTTTGAAAGATTTCAATATTCAAAAGATATTTTGTAAATATTTAAAAACATATTTTTTGAGTATTTTTCTTTTGAAACAGATTTCCGAAATCCCAAACCTTTGTCTTGTTGGTACTTCATTCACACTTGTATTTCATTTAAGATGATTGTCTATCTCATTAAAATCTAATTACTTTAATATATATGTTATTTAGTTGATATCTGCACTATTTAGTTACAAAAGACAAATTATAAAGTAAATATACATTGTGGACTTATAAATCACATTTCTTATTCATAAAAATTTATTTGGTAAATCATATAATTGACAAAACTTTTTGATTCACCAATTAATGCAAAAATAACATATATAAAGATGAAGTAATCATGATATCAAATTAGAAGACAGGGCTGTAAATTTCCTTAAAATGAATGCTAACCGTTTGACTTCATTAGCATTCAACATTATCTCAATTTCTTCAATTTAAATGTTTTCATTGTGAAGAAAGAATCACAACAATTTTGCAACAATTTTATATTTGTTATTTTTGAAAAACTGAATAATAGTCAATATCTACAAATTTGGTTCTGGTCTTTGCTAATCTGTAAAAAAGTAATACGTTAAAGCTGTAGGTTGAACTTATTTTTCATTTATTTTTATACTTAATCAATTCATTAGTATCAATTAAGTCAAACATAAATAAGTTTAACATTTTTTATAATTCTTAGATGCTCTTTTATCTTTATATCTGTTTTATGGCTGGACTGATATTATCTTTTTACTTTATCAGTTGTTCACATTTCTTGTTAAAATATGGTTGACTTACCTTTCATACATGATATTTATTATAATTTAATAGTTGAAGCAAAATATATCCAAAGACAACTATGAAAAAGCACACCTCAGTTCCTTTTATGCAACCAATAACCAGTCTGCTATTATTTCGAAATTCATTTGGAATCACTTAACGGAATAAGCAGTTAGAGTTTCATTCAATAGATAAAAGCATTCAATGCTTGTCAAATAAAGTCTGCTGTAACTCTACAAACAATCATGAATCAATCAGTAATTCATTTGTGTTATGACTTGACCATTAATTTTTTTTCATTAAGGTTTCTCTTTTCAACATTGTAGATTAGTGAATTGTAGCATTAAATAAGAAAGACGAAAGTAGACGCATTATCAGAAAACTCAATGAGAGGCTACACAAACAAAAAAAAATTAGCTGAAATACCCATTCTTCGTACGGTTGACAAAAAAAAATATTTCAGAATATAGATGAGAAAGAAACTGAAATTGTGAGATCACTTCGACACTTTTCCATACTTCCAACCCCTTTCTCCCCGATGCTATCCCATCAAACCTTCCACAGTTGGTAAAACATTACGTGATCATTACAAGTTAAATATAAACACACTCTTCCATATATTACATTAGTATTAAAATATTTATTAAAGTACTAATAAGGGAGACAAATTTTCAGGAACTGTACATATTCCTTTTTTCAAGTCAAATAATAGAGGCGTATCATAAACAGAATTAGGAATAAGCTTGGCAGCAAAGGTTTAAGAACATGAACTATTAATAAAATTAATTGTTGTTACAATGTGCTTAAACATCTCAAAGTGGCTATTAACTAATTTTATTGTTACAAACAAATAAATAAATAGAAGCATGGTGATACAACAAATTTAATTGTTGTT
>JAFIDM010060853.1:0-28053 GCA_023159025.1 Thereuonema tuberculata
TCTTCAATTTAGCTCTTTTCTTAAAGAATACCATCCTCGTTTTCTATTGAATTACCACTTGGATAGTGTGTGTATCTTTACAGTCTAACAACGGAGTGGAATTGTGGTTGTAGGTCAACAGGTATCTACTTCCGTTTCCATGCGTCGCTAAACATTGATCGCAAAAAATAAAAAAAAAAGAAATACATAAAACCGGTGTATTTGACTTAATAGTATTTTCGCACGATCGTTCGTATAACAATTGTATGTTTCGTTTTTTTCATTTTTTCATTGTTATTGATTTGAGCTGGCGTATCGAATGGATGAAATGCTGACAAAACGCTTTTGTCGACCCAGAAAAGGCGCTCCACAGAAGAAGCCTTGAAAAGCACCGAGGTTTTTGAATTATTTATGAAAACGCTTCCACCTTCCTAATCAAACAAGTGCCGGCCGGGGGTGGAGGGAGACATTTAGAACGAATCGTCAGCCTTGAAACGACCCCAATTACACCGACTCAGGCAAAATTACGAAACGGCAGGAAAATATAAATCTTAACTTTTAATTTAGAGTCATTATTACAAGTGGCTTAACTATTCTGTTTTTATTATTTTTCGTAGTAGACGTCCAGTCGCCATTTTTGATTTAACTGCAATAATAACATCGATTGGTCTATTTACAGATATTTAAGACCAAGATTTTGCTGCTACAAACACATTTAAAAGCCTAGTAATTTTCAGAAGTTACATTTCAAATAATTAGATAAATTTTTTCTCAAAACGAGGGAAAAAAATATAATTTTCAAACTTTGAATATCCAGTGGTTTTATTTTTTGTTTGTTAAATGGCTTTAATATTTAAAAGAATCTACTTTCTTTATTGTCTGAACCAGTGTTTTTCAAACAGTGACCCATCCCACACCGGATTGTCGTAGATTGTACGTTAGGGATTTGCGGAGGCCCCAATAACAAAATTTGTTTTAATTTAAAAATTTTAATTTTAACCCCATTATTTGTTTTTTTTTTATTTTAAAATTTTTATTTTATTTTATTTTCAACATTTTATTTTTATTTTTTTTATTTTAAACTTTTTATTTCAGTTTTTTTTTTTTTTGATCCGATTATATTGATTTAGACAATTTAAGTCATTGGCAAGGTTTTAATTATTACTTTTTTCTTCGGAAAACGGAAAAATTGTAGTACAGTCGGACCTCTATTTAACGAAGTCGCTAAATCCCGAAAAAAAGTTCGCTATATGGAAAATTCGTTAAATAGAGATTCACCTTTTATTATTCAATGTTATTAGAAAAAGTAATAATTTTAATGACATAAAGCACTTAAATTTTACTAATAAAGTCTGTTAATTTGTTTTTTTTGTTTTTTTGTTTTGTTTTTTTTTCTAAAAAGTATTTTCGCTCATAGTATGTCTCACATCTTTGCTATGCACCAAAAACCCCTTCCGTATTTTCTTCAAATTGAAATCCACGTCGGATTATTTCAAATGATTTAGCATTTCATCATATGACTGTTTTTTGATTTCTGCATCATGATCATTTCCATTTTCATCATCTTCATCTCAATTCATGGCTTATTGTATTTATTTTTCACACAGTCCAAAATATCCGATTCAGTTAGCGTCTCCAAAGTCTCATCTTCAAAATCAAGTGAAAGATAATCATCAATCAGCACATCATCGTTATTTTCTTCTTTTTCCCTCAGCTGTATCCACATTTCTTTCATTTCCTCTAAGGGAATATTGATAATAAAAACATTTCATGGAGGAAAAAAAAAATAGATACCACGAAAAAGCTCGTTAAATAGAAAATGCACTTCGCTATTTGGAGGTTATTTTACGAAGAAATTAGCAAAATGTTCTTGGTTCCAAAGAAAAGTTCGCAAAATAGAGAAATTCGCAAAATAGAGGTTCGTTAAATAGAGGTCAGACTGTATTTGTAATTCAGCTGATTATATTGATATAAGAAAGATTTGAATATAAATAAACTTCTGTTAATACAAACGAACAGATATAAAAGAAAAAAAAATAAGAAATAACATTTTAGGGAAAGTAAGCTATGAGTTCTTTCGAACTTCTAGTTATTTTATTTGTATCCTAGTCTTTTTCAGTTAATGTATGTAATATGTCATTCTTTAGCTTTGTTTATTTATTCTTCTGCTGATAAATACATTTTGAGGAGAATTTATTTACCAGTAACCTTATCTTTCATTATAAGGGAAATAAAATTATTAGGGAAAAAAAATAAAAAGCCTAAATAAATGACAAAGAAAATGAAAAATATCTGAGCTTTCATCGGTGAGAGTTTGGGACAGCCGTTTCCTCCTTTTTGTGGACTCGTCAGCCAGACCCACTCACCAAATGAAATGCTCAGATAGTGCAAAAGTAAGAATAAGTATACGACTCCCACGCCCGGCTGTGGTCCCCTCCAGAAGAAAACACATTTAAATAAGAAACCCAAAACAGGCAAAAACCTGGCCTTTGGAACCGTCAGGTGCAAAGAATTTCAATGTAAGAAGAACCAAGGCTAAACCCATCCTGGTTAATTTAAACAAAAGACTCATCGATGAAAGCCCAGATATTTTTCTTTGTCATTTCTTTACGCTTTTATATTACGTTGTGGCACTTTAAATCTTTTGTTTAAATTAACCAGGTTGGTTCTTTTTATATTCAAATTCCTTTGCGCCTGATAGTTCCGCAGGCCACTATTGGAAATCATGCCTGTTTTGTTTTGTTTTTAAATATGTTTTCTTTTGGAGGGAGACCATAGCCGGAGCGGGAGTCGTTTCCCTTACAGTAGAGTCCCGGTAATCCGAGTCCCGGTAATCCGAGCTTCCGTGTAATCCGAGGTGAGGCTAGTCCAAGGTCACGCAGGGAGACGATTCCAAGAAGTCATTTGAGGGGTCAGTGTGATAGTTTTCCATTTTACTACTTAGACGATGGCGTGACATCGCTGCTAAAAAGCGTTGCTCTACTGTGAAGCCGAAGACCTTGGACAGTTTTTTAAAATTGTAAATGCTTATAAAGAGTCTTTTCATGTAACCAGGTAACATTGTTAATGTATCTGTAACTTTAATATCTATTTTAAGTTAAATTTTGGTTGAAAATTCCAGATTTTTTTTCTTTTTTCCGTGTAATCCGAGTTTTTTGTAATCCGAGGTACCATCAGCCCCAATTACCTCGGATTATCGAGACACTACTGTATTACTTTTGCACTATATGAGCATTTCATCTGGTGAGTGGGTCTGGCTGACGAGTCCACAAAAAAGACGAAACGGCTGTCCTAGACTCTCACTAATGAAAGCTCAGATATTTTTCATTTTCTGTGTCATTTCTTTATGCTTTTATATTACTTTGTGGCACGTTAAAAAATCTTTTGTTTAAAAAAAAACCACTTGGTTTATCGTCTGCAGTAATGTGATGAGGAATCAAAGATGGCGTCTGTTAAAATGTGAGGTCAATACGATAGCATTGCAGCGTTCATATATAACCATTTCATCATCATATCTCCGTGTTTAATTGGCAATTTTGAATGAAGAAAGAGCAAGGTTTCTTTGAATTAGCAGTACTAAAATATATCTCTGGCCACCCCCATCTTTTTAATTACCATAATCGTTACTTTTAAGAATTGATTGCGATCTCCAGACAATTCCCAACAATCTCGGGTCGTAAATTTCGACGCCGCTTCATTAAAAATCACGGAAAAATCCGTTCAAGTAACGAAACGATAAATTGAAAGAAAAGGTACTTAATTAACGATTTTCAGGATTTGATATTCTTGGAAGAAAAATTTAATTGTGTTTTTGATAATTTTATCCCTAAATTCTTTTAAAGTAAAAGGGTTTATTTGTTTAGTGCAAAACATACAAAAAATTGACTGGGCATGCGAAGTCTTTATTAATCTACTTGAAAAATATGGAAAAAATATCTTTATCTATTGTTTACACGTCCTCCAAATGAGAGATGACCGCCCTGTTTTTCTGAGATCTGCGCATGTATGATCGATTAGTCTGGTCAGGCACTTCCGTCTGATTTTATGACAGGACACCGCCATTACGGTAATCGCTTGTTACTTTGCAAAAGAGCATTGTATTTATAAATAATATATATTTATTTATTTATATAAATACTTATTGTTAGCAACTGGTATTGAAATAACGCTAAATAGTCGAGAGAAATTTTAATTTGGCGTTATCAACATGTCTTTCTCAGTGAAAACAGACTCCGTCGTCCATTGTGACAGGAAAACATAATTGATCAGCTACCGGAAGGGCTGCGCAGTTCAAACTTCCGCCGGCCAACTTTCATTTGGAGGACAGGTATTTATAAATTTAAGAATTATTTAAAATTATTTAGTATTGCTTGATTTCAGTATTGGCTTTTGTCTCTTTATCGTTTTGTCAGAAACCTTACAAAAATATATTACCTTTAAAAACTGGAATTTTCACCTAGTATTATATAAAATCTCCATAACTACACGTTAACTTTCAAAAATCCTTTACTCGTGATATTTCGCAAATTTTATTCAAATTTGCTTCTTCTGACGTTTAAAAAAACTCCTTCTCTAATATACAGAATACATAACAATCTGTTATGTATTCTGTATATTATAGAAGGAGTTTTTTAAACGTCCGAAGAAGCAAATTTGAATAAAATTTGCGTAATATCACGAGTAAAGAATTTTTGAAAGTTAACGTGTAGTTATGGAGATTTTATATATATTACCTGTAATTAATGACTAGTCTTTGCACAAAGAAATAATACCGGTAATATACACCAGCGGCATTACACAGAATAGTGTATTCCTGCAAGTTCTCTACAAAACTACATTTCTATTTCTAGGTAGATTGATGGACATTCGTATGGCAATTTTAAATTTGTTATTACTTAAAATAGTGCTCCTGAAGGACTTTATTTTTAATTGTGTTCTTGTTTTTAAAGCAGCGGAAATCAGAGTAAATCGAACAATCATTTAATCAATCTACAACAGCCATCAAGTTAATCAAATCTTTGTGGAATTGCTCCTAGGAGACATGGCGAGCGTCTGGTGCGATTAAGGAAACCAAGTCCTGCGTCAACTGTGTTTGGAGGGAAAACCACGAGATTCACGCGATTTACCCGAGAGCAGAAGAACAAAGGAAGCCTTCTCCCTTTACCTCTTCTCTTCTTCATTTTGCCAATTAGAATTCTGGGATGGATGGGATTTATTAGAGCGAAAACAACGCAATAGTTAAACAATGAAGTGCGGCTGTGCGAGGGGTCGTGGGTTTTGTGCTGATACGAACTTCCTCATTACGTGGATAAATTAGGAGAACAATCAGACAACAGGAAAAAAAAAAGATCTCCTCGAAATTAAGTTATTCTACGCATCTTTGCAATAAAAAATAATGAAAAGAAAACCTCTCGCCAAACTATGAAATAACTTTCTCATCGTTTTCAATGTAAATACGGCTTTATTTATTGATGTATTTCTTGCTGTATAAATACGACTTTATTTATTGATGTATTTCAGCACATTGTTTTTCTATATTAATTGTGACAAGGGACCATTTTTAATTTTAATAATGGCTACTTGCTTTCACCCGGTAACCAAGTGGTAATGTGTTTGACTGTGGGCCAGGGTCGGACTCTATTGGATTTTTTTCCACGTTGAATTTCTTCCACACGGGTCCAAGGGTACACCTAGCCCTCTGAAGACTTAGCTCCTTCTTTTCCGGAACCCAAGGAAAACTTTTTCCGGAACTTCAACTTAATCCCCTTGGTCAAGGAACGCAATCTTTCTCCAAGGGCCAAAATCCATCTTTAGTGAGATATTTAACTCGTCTTGACTAGCATTGCCGTATTGCTGGGAAGCAGTGAATTTTCAGTGATTAATCAATAAGGTCAAATTTCATTTTTTTTTTATTAACATTTTCAATTTTCAACAGAATTGATTACTAAACCAAAAACCGTCAAGAAGACAAGAAAAAAGCTCATCCCAAACATTTAAAGTTTCCATAGTGATCGATCATAAGAGGCTCCATTTCAAAAGCACAGGAAATTCCCAACACAAAGAAGTTCAAGTACTTTAATGATTCCTCTACAAAGGGAATATTTAACTAACAAGGAGAGAGCACACCTGTACTTCGCGAAAAATCGATGTCCTTTTGTGAAATGAAAGTACACATGGTGCACTTTAAAGTGTAGGTTGAGGTGCTTACTCAAGCGTTTTCGAGATATTTGACATTGTTTTCATCGATTTTCGAGTATTAGCTTAATAACTTCCTGTTGTCTGTTTTAAAACAAGGGTTCGTGTGGCGCGATGCGTCAAAGGACCTCTACAAACGTTAAAGATAGGTCAGGAATACAAAAACAAATCATATTCGTAGTAGAATGTATGTCCGCAAATGCCACCCGAATGTGCTAGAGGTACACTAAGGTTCAGAAATAAAAGACAACAAGTAAGGTAAACAATATGTTTATTAGGCCTATGTTTACAATATGACAGTGAGGTCAATCTTTGCCGACCACAATCATGCCTGTTTCCGTTGGGTTCACACAATCTCTGGGGCAAACGTCAAACGTTTGATGATTGGGCACACATATGTTGGGGAACCGTTATGATACAACCATACAGCGGCTCATCCGTTTCCGCTCGATGCCGAGTAGGCTACATTCGTTCGTTGCCTTCAGCATTGTTTAAAACAGCGAAGTGTTAGTAGAAATCAGGGCCGCCCAGAGGGGGGGGGGGGCAAAAGGGGCAGATTGCCCCGGGGCCCCACAAAAAGAGGGGCCACATGAGGCCTGAGGGGCCCCGCCGTATTGGATATTCCTTTTTTTTTTGGTTGTTAAAATAGGATGGTCCTTTTTTTTTTGGTTGTTAAAATAAGATTGTCCGGGATGGGGGGGGGGGGCCACAAATCCAAATGTTGCCACGGGGCCACCACTAGTCTCTGGGCGGCCCTGGTAGAAATAAGATAGAAATCCATTAAGATAGAATCTTTAGATTCTAGTGATTTTTCTATTAGAATTTTTGTAGCCTTTCTTGCGATAATTTCTCGATTTCGAGAAGATTTCCAATTAATCTTTCATCCTGGGACATCGATATAAATAAATAAAACTTCCGATGCAGAAAGTAAAGGAGAGAGAATCTGATATTTTACAAATAATATAAAAAAAAAATTTGATAGGAAATTTATTAAAAGTGATTTAAAAGATTCACGAAGATAAAAATACAATTATAAAATTAAATTAACTTGACTTGGAATAAGAATGAAGCAAAAAAAAAAAAAATAATAAACCTATACAATATTACCAAAATTACCTAATTTAATCAAGTTAAATCAAGTTAATTAGGTAAAAAATAAAAGAGGCACATTTAGCGACGTCCAAGTAGGGGGTTTTCGTGTTTCGACACGAAAAAACAAAGACAAATAACCGATTTTTTTTTTGTTAAAAAGTAAGAAAATAAAGTAAAATAAAATAAAATAAAATAATTGTTTATAATGTATGATTTGCCATTTTAATGTAAATAAAACATGTTAAAAGCATTTTTGTGTTGATTTTCGTCTTTTTTCGTCCTATTTCGGATTATCCGCGGAATTCGCTTATCCGTGGCTGCCGCGCCACCTAATTCCGCGGATAATCGGGAGTTTACTGTACCTTAATAATGTAAACTATGCATCTCTACAGTTATTTAAACTATTTATCTCTACCATGTTATTTTTTTTTCCTATTAAAAACGAATAAAAGCCATCAAGAACCCCCAACCGACATTGTTAAGCTAAGGGCGAACTCAGAAAAGATAAAAAAAAACCGGAAGCCTAATAGATTTCCGTTGCGGGAGATTGATACGAAATCAACTACAGGGAAGCTAGGGCGTTTTTAATTTTTTGACTTTGGCCCCAGATAGATCGTCGCCAGTTTACAAAATATTCATCAGCCACTGCTGCCTCAAACCACTCTGT
The DNA here is from genome assembly GCA_023159025.1 of Thereuonema tuberculata. Lineage (NCBI taxonomy): Eukaryota > Metazoa > Arthropoda > Chilopoda > Scutigeromorpha > Scutigeridae > Thereuonema > Thereuonema tuberculata. Next base: position 7,934 of record JAFIDM010060853.1, read on the forward strand.
ATCTTTTCTCTTAAGTTCCAAGTAATAAACCAGCGATACGAACAAGCAAAGGTTTTTAATTAACTGTCACATCTAATTGTCTCCTTCTGGTAAATTTATCAAACGGAGACGAGCAAAAAATAAAGAAACGCCCTGAGGCCATTTCATTTACTTCAATCGCCTCCATCTACGTTCTGTAATGTGTTTTCTTTTTAAGCGATAAAAACACACACACAGAAAAAAAATTTGGCTACTGTGATACGATTCATGAATTTTTCGCGCTTTCTTCGACAGCGGCAAAAGCAATTTCTCTGCTATTTGTGGATGGGTGGGTGGATGGAGGTCCCTTTTCTTTCTGTAGCTAAATCCACGTTTTGTATTGCAATTAGTTTCTTCCACTTTTTCGGCATTGAACTGATAATGAAGATAGACGTTTCCACGCCGCCAGCCTTCCTGGAAAGACCGAGACTTGCCGCTATCATCCATCAGGAGGGAAAAAGGGTCTTCTGCAACATTGAACCGTTATTCTCAGAAATCCAATCGAACCAGTCAAGTGAAAATGGATCCATTTGCTTCTGCTACGAATTTCCGAAACATCCTCCCCTCGAAGCGAATGCCTTCACGAAATAGTTACCAAAACAAACACATTTTGGTGGGGTTTTTTTTAAGATTCTAGTTGATTTCATTGTTGTCTTAATATTAGCTTATGTTTACTTAAAACAAGTAAAAAAAAAATGGAACCTCCATTATTTTATTTTTATTGTGCATTTATTGTTTTTAATACAAGAAATTCATGTACTCAATGAATTTTCTATGCGCATTAACTAAAAATAACTATCAAAAAAGCGTCTAAAAATGTATGATCAAAGTAAAAGTTCAGACCCTTTGTTTACATTACAAAACAGCTGTTTCACAGGAAATTGCCGATCATCAGTTGAAAGTAGTCACCAATAAACAACCAGGTCTGAATACAGAGGTTAATATAAGTTGAAGTAGGAAAAAATATGGAACCTACTCTGAACTGATGAGCGACAGTTTATCGTGAAATAGCTGTTTTGAGATGTCACTCGTAAACACTGGGTTTGAACCTTTAATGTGTTACCTTACATTTTTAGGCGCTTGTTTAGTTAATGCGCGTAGAAAATTCATTGAGGCTAGTGGAGACTGGCTCATAAATTTTTCTTTATTTTATTTTTATTGTGTATTTCTTGTTTTTAGTTTAGATTTTGGAGGTTCCATATTTTTTTCTACCTCAACTTACATTAGCCTCCGTATTAAGACCTAATTGTTTACTGGGGACTACTCTCAACTGATGATCGGCAATTCACCGTGAAACAGCTATTTTGAGATGTCACTGGTAAGCACTGTATCTGAACACATAATGCTTTTTTTCCTTAAAACAGTGTAAAGTTATAAGAAGCTACTAATCTTTTGAAGCTTTATTAACAAAAATCCTAAGCCTAAAATACAGCCCATAATTTCGACCGTAATTCTACAACCTAACTTATTATAATCTACATTCTCTTAAAAAACATAAAAGATTTCACAAAAGTTACAAGTAATTTTTTTACGTTATTCCAAGCAAAAATCTAGCTAAAACAAAAAAGTAAGCCCATCTCGAATTTAAGATATAGCTCGAGTTGCGAGTTTTGTGAATTGCTAAATAGGAAAAATTTTATTCGAGTGTTGTCTGATTCCCGGATACTTTTTTATTTACTCTTTTTTTAGCCAGTCATAACTTTCACTCATCAAAAAAAAAAAAATTTAACTTCTTTAAGAATTATAAACATTTTCTTGTTAATTTTTCTTTTGTTTTTAATGTACTGCAATGATATGTTTATAAATTGGTACCGGAGCATTCCGGGATTTTGTTTTTTTATATTTTTTTTCTAAAAACAGTAAATGAATGAACGAGTAAAACAGGTAAGTAAGAACTGACATCGGATGAACATAATAGATTGTTAATTTAATAAGACATCTCGATAACATTTCAATGACACAATCCTCAGTTCTGGATGATTCTGAAGCAATAAAGAAAACCGAACGATAACGATTCTTCACAGAAACATTAATAATTTCAGAAACAAAAATGCTAATGTATAGCACAGATTTCAAAGTAGCCATATAAAACTATATCATCTTTTTTATTTATTAACACTGAATTTCATCCAGAGAATTTCTGGACTTTCTCAGACTTCTTTTTGAAAATTAATAATATACAGATTCAAATTTTTAACAATTACAAATATTTCCATGCGACTTTTGTTTTAAAACAAATTTACAGTCATTTTCATGTCGTCTTTGTTTTAAACAATTTCATGTGAATTTCGCTTATTAGTTATTAGTTTATTATTTATTTACTATTATTAGTTAATTTTAAAACAAATTAGTATTTTTCTATTAGAAAACGTTACTTATTATTTACTACTATAAATATAAATAATCTGTTAGGAAAATACATATATGTATATTTTACGTCACGGTTGGCACCATTTATATAATTTCTTATTCATCGAAAATTAATTAGATTGTTTCTAAATTGTAATTTAAACTTAGATTGTACAACTCTGCTACTAAATCAGTAAAAAAAAAAAACAAAACTAGTAAATTGAAAACAAGTTTGCGTCACGTAATTACAGGGTGTATTATAAATTCTATTGCCTGTATATTTACTTCAATAAACTGAAGAAATACGTTTAAAGAAATGAATTTAAAGTGAAAACATACTAGAAATTATAAGAAAAGTCAGGTCTCATTCAGCTTATTAGTCGATTCCAACTCAATATGGTTGACAACCAATTATGCAATGATTGCTCATAATATATGAATATTTCGCGAAGTCATTAGAAAATATATCCCAAATAAGACTTACCTTATAAATCCATGTGAAATAGCTTCGTCAACCACTTGGTTCCTCACAAGCTTTCGTCTGACAATCCAATACTCACTTGGGACAACATAAACGTGTAGGTCGGATATCTGAAAGTACAAGAAAAAAGTTACAAAGTTAGCAATTTTTTTATGTATATTTTAACAAAATACAACAAAAGTTCCTCAGAGAATTAAATTCTATATTCCTTATACTCGTAACGCTGATCCCTTGTTTACCTTTTGTTTTGTCTTTTTAAATCGCAAAACGAGAGGAAATAGGCCACCGTTTATTTTTAACTTATTATTTTTATTTAAGGATAGTAATTAATAAATAAATTCGCTTTCCGATGAACCGCTCATACGACAGTTTTCAATTGTCATCATTTCCCGACACGACACTGCGGCGACAAGACGCGACCGTTGCGGTGTCAAGATGGCGTCAGTTTGCTTACAAACACCGCATGCGCTGCACCTCTTTATATTATCTCTACGATTGAATAATATTAAACTGTTTAAAACTTTTTTTAAGTGTGATTAAAATATAAAATAACTTAATAGTTTGTAGCCCAACATCTTTGCAGGTTTATGATGATTTAGCCTCAATTTTGTGCATGCAACAGTAAGTGAAGAAAAGAAAGTGCCTCGCAATTGGACGATTTTCGCTTAGACAACGATCTAGAACCTAACACGTCTTAATACCGGGGTAAGTCTGTATCAGCTGTAGAAGCTTTTCACAAAAAGCTAATTAAAATCGGATTATTTACTGAATCGTCTAAATCCGATTAATTTAGTCATTTCAAATATCCACGTCATCCAATAACTATTGAGTCTTTGAGAACTTTTTCGTTTCTAACTCTGTGGAAGCCGTTCAGGCGTACAGTCAAAGCGGAAGCCTTTCGAGAGGCTAATGTTTCTGAACCTGGGTTCGAATCCCGGAATGGTATGGATCTTTCCTTTCTTTCTTGTGTTGTCTGCTTCTTTTTCTCTTCTCCCGCAGTTTATGACATTTATAGTTAATTTCCAGGATTTATTTAATAGCTATATAAATAATTGTATATTATTTGTGTAAGGCCATCGTCATGGCCTTACAATAAAAAAAACTGAGTAAACATTCGCTTTTTAAGAAGATAAAGACTCCCATAAGAACGCATTACAAGTGAAACAGTTACTCCTCATTGACGGTAAACAATACTACCTAACAATGAATCAGAACGATTTTTGCTTCCATTAAGAAAGTGGAGGCTCATTAAATCAATCAGTCAATGTTTCCTCCCTATAGCTGAACTACTGCAGGGATCTTCTTGAAACTTGGTATGCACAGTTAAGGACTAGAGACAACTTTACTTTTACATTCGGAATCTTTTCCAAATAGGCTCTTGTTGGGAAATTAGCGCAAGAAGGCGACAGAATTCCCATAGGAAAGCATTGGAATTTAAACAATGGATTTCTATTCTATTTCCATTAACACATCATTATCTTAAACAATGAATAGTAATTCATAGCCAATCCACTGCGAGTATAAAAATTTTTTGTATTCTTTATGTTCAGTAGATCTTACAATTGGAATCTAAATGTAGGCTTTTCGTTTATGTGGTTTTCACGAGTTAAAAAAAACAAAAAAAAAACACAAAAATAAAGAAATTTAAGAAATAGTCCTTTAAGGAATTAGGTGAGATTATTTGATTTTAATTAATTTTAATTTTACATCTGCTTTGCCTTGATTAAAAATAACTGTAGTAAAAAAAAGCAAAAAACAAAACAAAATAAACAAAGAATCATAAATAAATATATTTTTTTTTTTGCATAAGCCATCAGTCGTATCCGATTTTCGACGATTTTATTGCATTTTCTTGGGAAAGATACTGAGTTGACTTCCCGTTGCCTTCCTCAGGATGCCATTATGTAATCATGGAAGAGCCTGACAAACACAGGAAAGGAAACTGAAACATCCATGCCGGTGCCGGGATTTGAACCCAGATTCGAACATCTAGTGGGAGACCGCCGCCTAAACCGCTAGGCCACGCCAAAACGGCGAAATTTTTACTTTAGGAAAAAAAAAAGTAAACAAGAAGTTTCGGAAAGAACTTTCACATTGTAAAGGAAAAAAGGTCTGATGTTGTTTCAGGAACTTCTTGTTTCATTTGTTTTTTTCTAAAGTAAAATAAACCTTCAAGAAAAGAATCTGAAAATGTAAAGTTTGCCATTTTACTAACAGCAGTTTTCTGAGAGGGAAGGTTTTGGGGCTTTACTATATTAAATCTCTCTTTTTATAGGTTTTTACCAGTTGACATTTTCTTTAGATTAATTTTTGCTTGATCAGTTTGTGGCTGTTTTTTTAAGTTTACTACGAATTTTAAATTCCCTGTTTACTTTCCTCGGGAATAGGAAGAGAAAGGACTTTAAAACCAAATTTATTCTTAAAGTCTAAAGCGAGGAACCCGAGCTAAGATCGATGAAGTCATGCAAGATGAAGTCTTAAGAAGAATTCCAAAGTTACGCGAAGACCCTGAAAGAGTGTGGTGTCAGTTCGGAGACGAGTTCAGGGTGGAACTGATTCTCGGTGGTAGCAAAGAATCCTAATGCTTCTGCAATGAATACTGGAAGCCATATCGGCATTAGACAAAAATAAATCATGCAAGATTTATAGACTGAGCGTCAAGGATTCACAGCCTTCATGATCCAAGCATCTTTATGAATGTTTTACCGAAGCATTCGAATTCCATGTGCGATTTTGCCAGCCAACCTCGAGAAGTTTCGCTATTCTAAGTAGATTCAGAAGAGTGCAATAACTTTGAAAGAAATTAATAAGTTAAAAAGACGCTTAAAAAAATAAAATGGCACTCGATATAGTTGAAGTGCCAACTTTCGAATATTCACATGATTAAGAGCTCTTAAACAATTGGATGGTGTTATGCATCATTTGACCAAGCGCCAAAATAGATTTTTTTTAGATTATTGCTCCATATACTAGCAAAAGGTGTAAACTCTTATAAAAAATTGTTCCTGCTTGCTATCTCAATATAATTCTGCGGAAAATTAATCTTAATATATAAAAATGAATGTTTCTTTGTTTGTTTGTCCCGTATGCGTTCCTATATCATTCATCAGATTGTGATGAAACTGGTGAGTTGTTGTGCGCACGCCCGCGAAGGTTTCTGAATTAGTAGAATCATTTTACAATATCTGGTGCACGACTCCTTGCAACAAATTAGTTTATTTCCGGTTTCAAAGTTTGCAATTTCCGGTGCGACTCGCATTTGAAATGACCATCAACAAAGCACAGGGGCACCACATGGACAGTTGTATGTGGCCTGCTCACGCGTAGGAAAACCTTCTGATTTATTCGTGTATGAACCACACGGAAAAATAAAAAATATTGTGTATCCAAAAGCACTTCAATAAACAGAATTAAAACACAAACACTTTCTTTCTTTGAGTGGCATTGAAAAAAGTGTTGAAAAAATGCCAAACGTGACTAATCGTAACGAATAAGATTTGCATCATGTGACTAACAACCTTTGAATTCTGATCATTATCAAAATCAATAAAATATGATGATCAGAATTGTCCCGTGAAAGTATCTTCATTTTTTTTGTATAACACTCTTCACTCCACAAAAAATGTGATGTAATACATAATCTTTTGCGGTTATGCGAACATTTCAAAATCGAATTTTGGTGCTTGGTCAATTGATGCCCAACACCATCCAATTATTAAAAAGAAAAAGAAGAATAACAATAAACAAATAAGTAAAAAAAATTTTGAACTTGCTAAAAAAAATAATATGAAAAAGTAATCTTTCACTTTTTCGCCACCCATAATTAATAAGTCCATTCAGGCCCGAAGCAAGAATTTTCTTTTGGGGAGACTCATTCCAGAAAAACTGCCATGTGATGGTCGTCTATAGGAAGAGTAGGACCATTCCGTTTTCCGTTGGTGTCATAAGAGGCGACAGTTATAATTGATATGACTGCTTCCTTTGATTTCAACTCCGAGAGAGATTTGTCTTTTGTTTATATTTTGGAAGGGGCTTTTGCCGCTCGAGTCCCCCCCCCCCTCCCTCTCTGGCTACCTGTTGAGTCCAATGACATCAGTTCAGAAATTAGAACAACAATTGCTGCAGGGAATCGATACTACTAAGTTTTTAACGCAAATAGAGTAAATTGTTGTCGCAGAAAACGAGCTACAGATATTTGGGTCTTCACAGTAACGTAGGGCGCCGGTTTTTAAATAAAAGGAACATTTAATATTTGGAAAAGAAAAGGTTCTGATGCAAAAAAGAAAAAGGTTAAAGATGAATGGGAAATGAGAAGTAACCATGTTGTAGATAATAAAAAATACAAATAATAAAAGTCGTTTATTAATTAACAAGAAATTCCTAAAAGAACTGTAAGCCGACTTTCTTTAAAATGCTATTTCTTTTATTGCTTTTTCTTGTTTTGTGTTTTTTTTTTAAACGAATAAACATCTACGTTTGTTTCGAAATTTCCAAACAACTGCTGACTACAAACAATAAAAAATTTTCCGTTTTCAGAATGTTGCTTTATTTAACTCGATTTGTGTTAATTCGCAAATTAGCAGATTATCTAAAGGATTAATACTTGTCGATAAAAAAATCTACCAATGCTTAGGTTCCAATGGTGATCTGTGCAAATTTTTTGTCGTCTTTTTGTTTCAAGAAGATTTCTTCAGCGGTTCATAAGTTATTAGGGAAGGGGAAAACACTGTCTGACTTTATTATAAAAATAAAAAGCTTAAACAATAAATTTCCTATTTTAGAAAACATCAGAAAGGAAGCCGTAACGAAAATATCGCATTTTGATACATAAATAAATGGTCTTAATATATTTATAAGAAGTTCGAATGAATTGAAATCCTAATTTCCTCTCAAACTTTTACTTCTTAAAATTTTTTTTTTCTTTATAGTTGTGAAAACGACAAAAAACGAAAAGGCCAATTCTTCTGAACCATTGGTTGGATCTTCTTACAACTTGGTATGCATATTTGAGAACTAAGAACGAGCTAACTTCTGTAATTGAAATCTTTAACAAATAGATCGTTGTCGAGAAATTAGCGCGAGAAGGGATTCATAGGATAGAAATCCATTGTTTAGATTCCAATGCTTTTCTATGGGAATTTTTGTCGTCTTCTCTATCTAATTTCGCGAAAAGAACCCATTTGGAAAAGATTCCAAATTTAAAAGTGGTAGATCGTCTCTAGTCCTCGAATATGCATACCATGTTTCAAGAAGATCCATCCAGTGGTTCAAAAGTTATTAAGGATCCACGGACATCCTCACAGCCTGAATGATTGGATGAGCCTCACTCTCCTATTGGAAAACAGGTTAAGGTTCCCATTAAGCAATTATGTAATTGATACCGCTGATACTAGATGGCGCTACAAGCAATGACGTAACACCCTTGTATCCCTCCCCTCGTTTTTTAAGAGTATCCTCCCGGTAGATTACAACATTAATAGACAAGAGGCCAATGTGATTAAAATAATAGAGATCATAAACATTCTTTTTTATGAGCAACAGCAATGATAAAACGTAATTTATTATCTATGAGACTAGGTCGGAGAAGTCACCCAATTTCATTGCTAGAGATAGCAAAAACTAGAACAAATAGCATTTATAACAGCGGGAATCAAGTGGAGTCTCCGAAATTAAAGCGAGTAACAACAAATTCACCAAAATAAAAAGACAGGTCGCGGGTTTCCATTCACCGGCCTCAAATGAATTTTCGGAGAGCATTAAAAAGAATAAAAAAAGCGCATTAGTGGTTGAGTGTTTACTAATGACATCCTAGAACAGCCTTTCACGTTCTTTGACGAGGACTGTGATCTATGCACTTTTTATTCTTTTCATTCTATTAATGCGAAAATTCGCTTGGGCCGGAGGAATAGAAGCAAACGAATTTTTTTTCACCTTTTTTTGTGTGAATTTATTGTTGTTTCTTTTACTTTGAGAGGCTGCACATTAATCCCCATGAATCCTGTTGTCCTATCTACTGAAACTTCCCTGTTTAGTGGTGACTACTCCTAACTGATGATCGCCAAAAAGCGAGAAACAGCCGTTCTAGGAGATCACTTAATAAACACTTGGGCTCACCCTTTAGTGTTTTCAAATAGGCCTATTGTTTGTAAACTAATTATAAACAAGAAGTTCCTGAAACAACTTAAAGTCTACTTTCCTTAACATTTCTTTAAAAAAGAAAATAATGAAGTAATAAAACAAAACAAAAAAAGACCGCAAATCCTGTATTTTTAATTTATAATATCCGCTGAATGGAAACATTATAAATTTTCTATTAAAACTGAAAAAAAATTGCATTACTTACTGAAGTCTTTTAAATCCGATTAATTTTAATAATTTCAAACTAAGTGCAAATTAATGGATGAATTAAAAGGCTTAAGATTCATTATTTAAGATGAATTTATAAAAACTAAAAACACTTACTTAAAACTTTTTTTTCTTTTATTTTTTTTTTTTAATTTAAAAAAAAAAAAATTTTTTTTAAAAAATAAAAAATTTTAAAAAAAAAAAAAAAAAATTAAAAAAACCTCAAAAAAACATAATAGAGGAAACCAGACCCATGTTTCAACCTGTTACAAGTTCACTGATTAAAAGTCTGTTAACAGGTTGAAACCTGGGTCTGGTTTCCTGTAACATAATGCTTTTTTTTTAAAGTATTTTTTTTTAAGGATTTTTTTTAGTTTTTTAAAAAGTTTTTAAAAGAAAAAAAAAAAACTAAAAAAAATAAGTTAGCGTTTATAAATTCATCTGTAACCACATTCACGCACGTTAAATTTTAATCCTGATTCATTATTTAAGACATGATGGAAATCCATCGCATAGCTTCCAACGCATTTTTATAGTAATTTTTTTCTTGACCGCCTTATCTCACTTAGTTCCCACTTGGAAATATTTCCAATGTAAAAGTGAGACTGTCTCTAGTAGATCTCATCAAGTTTAAGGAATTTCCATCCAGCAGTTCAGAAATTATTAGGGAACCCCATAAACACACACACACACACACACACACACACACACACACACACACAAACACAAACAGACAGACTGAGTGATCTGATAAGCATCACTTCACAAGCCTTATATATGTAATTCAGGAGATATTAGGAAATTTAAAATAAAAAATAACTGCTCTCAAAATAAAAGAAAAAAAGTACTGTCTTACACAAAAAAAGGACACGAAAATGAAATAGATGAAAAGAAGGTAAGTGAAATTAGAACTTTATTTATTATTATATCTCTTGTTTTTCTAAGAGGAGAAATACAAAAGCTGAGAAACCTCACTCTAACTTTTAACAAACTTAATAATATATTGGCGTAGCATAATCATCGTTGCTATGGCTCTAGAAAGCCCAATAAACTGAGTAACGTAATGTTAATCCTATGCAATTTTAAACTTTGTAGAACCCTCAAGGACTAGGTAGACCAATATTTTAACTTTTTGAACTGATATTTTGAAAACATGTTATAGCTTTAACAATAATGCTCATTTCCTACAGAAACGGCTTAACTCTAAAAACATTATGTTGCAGAAAATGAGATTGAAAGTTTCGAAATCTAATGAAATGTGTTGATACAACAGTAACATCGTTCGCTATCTCTTATAGTGAGTTTTAGAAGCTCAGCTATGTCGTTCTACAAGAAAAAAAAAACTACAAAGACCCATTTTTTTTTTTTTTTTGCTAATAATCCAAAAACTGATCATTTTTGAGTTATGACGTCGTTGCAGCAAATGAGCGGTATGATCTACAGTCCTAAATGTTTGAAAGCATCTGAGCTAGAAAGCAAATTTTTTGAAGTAATTCATAGCTTGAATCATGTGGTATCTTGAACTAGATTTTTAAAAACATCTAAGATTGACGACTGATTTTTTTTGAAAACATCTTACAGTTTGAAAACATTTTAATAGTTTTAATCATCTCATATCTTAAAGTAGATGTTTGAAAACATCGAAGATTGCAAATTGATTCTTGAAAACATTAAAAGGTGGAAAACATTTGATAGCTTAAAGCGTCTGATGTAGTAAACTAGTTACTTGAAAACATCTTTAGCTTGAAAACAGATCTTGGAAAACATTTCATAGCGTGAATCCTCTGGTATCTTGAACTAATGTTTGAAAATATCCGAGAGATTGAAAACAGATTCTTTAAAGCATATAACAGTCTGAAAACAAGTAAGTAATATGATAAGTAATATGAATAACCCAGTATTTTGAACTAGACTCTTAAAAACATTTGAATTTGAAAACTGATTTTTGAAAAACATTTGACAGCTTGAAAACATTTTATAGCTTGACATCTTGAAAACATCCGAGCTTGAAAATGAATGTTTAATCCGTTTCTCTTGACCTTCTTATTCTTTCTTTAAAATTTGGATGAGATAAAACGGGAAATGTCATTTAGATATTCATATTTTAACTGCAAGAGAAGACGTTTTATTTCAAAACAGAACAGTCCTGTAAACAGCAACGGATCTCCGAATACACAACAACGATGCAATTTTCTTGTCAGCAGCCAAATAAAGAGTGAATTCTAAATAACTCCGGCCGACAACAGCTCGTTTACGACGCGGCCAAGCACTTAAATATTTAACATAGGAGATAGCCAGTTTATGAGTCAAATAAAAGCTCCGATAAAGTTATCACTTAAGACGCATTACAATGAGGCGCGGCTGAAAATTGGCTTATGGATCATAAATGACAAGGAATATTAATTTTTACAACCTGTAAAGTGACTTCTCAGCAATGTACACTGGCAGTGTGGGAAAGCCAACGATTCTCAACTTAAAAGTACGGGAACGCGTTGAAAGGTGGAGAGGTGATGACTCTATAAAAATTCAATGTCACAGTTACAGCTATCTTTAAATAGGTAAGGCTTATATTTAAATACGCAGCGAAAATTTTCAAAACAAATTTGCTAGAATAAAAACAAATTATTTTATTAATATGCATTAGTGGTATATTAGTATTTATATTCCTCATTAATTTAGAGAGACCGCAAATTTAACATTTATAGTAATAAAACGACCAGACTGCATTGCGAATAAAAGGATTTTATAAAAATGTAAGGAATGCCATTGTAGTCTGATGAAGAAGGCCGATAGATAAGCTTTCGAAACTATCACTTTTCTTCGTATTTTTATAAAATCCTTTTATTGCCAGTATAGTCTGGTGGTTTTATTACTTCATATCTGCACGTTAAACAGCTTCAGTTAACATTAACAAATTTGTGGATCTTTAATATCCGTAAAATAGATGGATTTTATTGTTAAATTAACAAAATATCAAATGTATCGCGTTTGTATTCCTTAAAGTTACAGAAATTGCGTCATTATTAAACTGTGGAGCTACACTTCAAGATAACAAATAGAAGCTTAAATAGAACGGTCTGAAGCCACTTTCAAAGTAAAGACAGTCTCGCTGCAAATTTCATAGATATCAATAAAACCAAAGAATTCAAATTAATAGACACTTAAGGGGAACTACAAAATCTAATAGCTTATTACAAAAACGTTATTCTGTCTGTTTTTCCAATTTTGTGACCAAACTATAAGAGACAGATTGGTCATGTAAATGGATAAAATGTAGATCTTTTTAAGATAAACAAAATGCTACAAAAATCTTTCGAAAAACTTTTTTGTTTCCAAGATGGCGCCTTTTAAAGGGTCAAATTATCACTTTTTCTCAATTTAAACGAAAAGTATAAAAGTTGGAAGAGAACATTACATTGAGAAAATGTTGGTATTTGAAAGTTCTATCGAACGATTTATCAGCCATTCACAAACGTTTCTGCGTGTGCGAGGTACATGCAAAAATGTGATTTTTCGCTTTATTTTTTTTTTTTTATGGCACCAACCCGCAATACATCTAAGTCATCCGGAGAAGCTGAACTGGGAAGTCGTATATTCTCCTACGATCTCAATATTAATTTGCTAAATAAATAAAGTTTTTTTTTTTTTTAATGCTATATATACAAGGGTTCCGGAGCGACAGTAGCCGGCTAGAACACAGTTTTAATTCCTATATGAAAATTATTATTCTTAAAGAAGAATCCCAGCTGACGAGCGATAACAATCGTGCACATCAGTTACCCTAAGACGCTGATGCCCGGTTACACCATTGAAGTTCAGTAGCTGAACCAAGTTCAAACTGCTAGATGAATGGAGATCATTCTTAAACCTATTGCGCCAACAACGTTTTGTGATAATCTCGGTTCAAAAGCGTTGTCAACTTGAACTGCCGATTTCGGCCGTTCAACGCGCTGAACTCGGTTCAAAACCGCTTGTCGGCGTTCGGCCTTTACTGATATTCGCTTGCGAATTGAGACCAAAGCATGTTTTCTCTCAACTATCAGAAATAACTTTTTAAAATGACAACTTTACATTTATTTAATTCGTTGGACAGTGACTGTGAAGAGGAATTTCAGTTGTTAACAGAGTTGCATCATTTGTAACCAAAAGGCTGACTATTTCGCGACCAGTATATATTAGGGTAATCGTGGAGTTTAGCGTCCCAAGTTAAATAACAATAAAAAACCTACAACAGTAAATGACAGTGATAAAATGTGAAATTTCACCCAAGTCTGCACGGATACCTAAGTGTCCCACCCCCCATCGACACCGGGCCTTTTTTCTCGGCACCGAAGTTTGCCGCTGTTGGTCCCATCTCTGCCGCCGATGGATCGCTCTGACCCGGAGGAGACCGGCGCAGAACGCCGGACTCCAGAACACGATGGCACGAAAACTGAGTTTACGAGTGCCCGTTCTCGGTCGGGAGTGGGACACTTACAGCCAGCCACCCACCAAAGTGTGATGAAATTTCACATTTTAGGACTGTGTGTTATTTACTGTTGTAGGTTTTTTATTGTTATTTAATTTGGGACGCTAAACTCCACGATTAGTAATATTCCGCATCGGTTTTTTTACATTCTAAAACGTGTTATGTACGATTCAATTATATCAATTAAAAGGATTTTTTTTTTCGTCTCTGTGTAAATAGGGACTCGGCAGAATTCAGTTTTTTAATATCTGAACTCCATTTTCGTAATGAGATTGTTGACTGCTGAAACAAAGGACAACTATTGAAAACAATCCATTGGGTTGATTTCCCGCAACGAAAGACGAATCTAACCAATCAGGAATCAGCTTTGAACACATGACGTACTTCCGCCGCCATGAACGCAGATCACAGAACGTCGGTTCAGTTGTGACTGTTGTAGCTTGGTGCAACAAGGCTGAACTTCAATTTGAGGTTCAAGCAGAACTCAGTTCATGGAAACCGTAGTTAAACGCTACTTTGGTGCAACCGGGCATTAGAGATTTACTTGAGAAATACACTCTCATTTGCTGAATGACATATTAAATGTTCTGTAATAGAATCTCAATGAAGTACAGTCTTCAGAATTTCTTACTATATTCGCTTAATCTTTTTTTGATCAAAATAACATGGATATCTGGATGCTTGGAGGACACAATTTCCTCAGTCATTCTCATAAGTTTTAGAACGTTAATACACTCCCACAATATTAATCGGCATTCCAAAAGCCAATGAAATCAAGAGATGATTTCGCTTCATTTTCAAACAGTTATATTAATACCTCATCCTGCATACTAGTGCTATGGAGAGTTCATCAGAGACAGACAAAAGAAATAGCAAGATAAAAGTATAAACCACCAAATTCTTCTGTCCAAAAAAAAAGATATTTATTATTAAATGTCCATTACAAAGCGCTCTTCCACAACAAAACAGTTTCGAAATGCTACAATGTTTATTTTTAAAATAGCAATTGATCGTTATAGTTATTTAAGTACAAATCCTTCTCGCTTTACAATGTTTGGTTGTACGATATTTCAAAACTTTGCGGTGGTGCAATAGTGATGCACATTTAGTAGTCATCAAATTTTGAATTTTGATCTGTTCCATAGGAACATGTGTAACATGTACAACCTACACAACATATCGCTATACAGGTCATCCTTGAGTAACGAAGGAAATATAAACTTTTTTTTTATACAATAGTGCATATGTATTGAAAGGATAAACTTGTATCATTTGTTTTCATTTGTTTACATATCAAGTAATGGTATTTGTTTCCTTCAGTGAGAGTAGTTATTAATTTATTTTCTCTAGTTATCATCGTACCGTATTCGCATTTGACATGCGATATTTTCTACTTAGCATGGATTCATAGGAACGTAAGCCATCGTAATGAGAGAAGCATTTGTATAATTAGCTCATTTATACTTTATTATCCCAATAGTTTAAAGTTATAAAGGTAGTGGATTTAGAAATGTCAGATAGGAAAGACTGAATAATATCCTGAATTGCTAAAAAAAATGTTTCAGATTTCAGGAGATGGTGTTTTGCGCTATTATTACACAGACAGAAAATATCGTAAATTTTCTAGATACTAAATATAACAATGCACACACAATGGAGTAACAGAAAAATTGCAAAATATTAGAAATAAATAGCAATAAAGTATTGCAAGACTTTTTCCATACTAAGGAACTGAATACAAGTTTCAGAAAATATATTTATTATTTAGTCAGACAGCTTTGGCCCTAAATAAAAATACTTTTAGTAGTTACCTAGATAAGCTAATGACATATCCCCGTACTGTAAAATGCCCCCAAAAAATAAAAAAAAATCCATAACAGCAACATTAGTTGATCCACATAAGGGCATATTTCTGGGACCTTAAGAAGAGGATCTTAAAATTTAATAATATTTATGCAGTGAGATTACATTCTTGTAAATTTTGAAATCTGATGCATTATTCTTTGAAGTATCTAAGGATATCGTAGTTTGGTCCTTAATAAAAAGTGGCCCTTATGATGGATTTATACCACAATTTAATAAGATGTAAACAATAATTCTAAAATTTCAAATATGAAATCTCATATAAATTAATGTCTACTGAGATAGCCCTTATTGTGTAATATGCACAAATAGGACCTAAAACACCAGAATCTAATTTGACTTGCGGTTTTGTTTACGTGTAGTGCTTTTTTTTAATATCCTACATCGATTACATAAATTCTCAAAGTCAAAAATATACGATTAAAGCACAAGTGGAAGGAAATTCAAGAAATGTTAGTTTATTTCAATAACGAATGCTACTCTTGAGGAACTGGTTCTTAAGCTAGTTCTTAGGCAATTCAAAAAGAAAAAGAAAATCAAGACACATAGATTACTATCTTTATAAAAGATAGTATTACAATCATCCCTAACCAAACCTTTCCCTACAAAAATACATACAACGATCGAAAAAAAATTCCTGTGAATATTCTCTAACAATTAAATAATTCTTTTTCCGTTTTCGTAAATCATATCATATATGAAGACAAAAATACTTTTTAAATCAAAATTAACGTGCGGACCAAGTTAAAACTTCAAAGGAAACAATACAAAACCGCACAATAACGAAACAACAACAAAAACAAAAATCACTGAGCTTATTTTGGATATTTTGCTGGGAATTGGAGACGGCGCCGTTTAGGGTTTCCTCACCCTCTACAGCTCGATCCTGCCCAGTATAACCCAGCTCAGTGAAAAGGGACAATTCACTAAAAGGACAAACAATTAAAATAATGACTTCTCAGTTCAAATACATCAAAAAATCAAATTAACAATAATAGAGGGTAAAAACAAATTCACGCTAGCAACTCGCTTAGCTTGGTAAGAATTTGTTGTAGTAAAATGTTAGTAATTAAATCAAAATTAATGTGCGGACCAAGTTAAAACTTCGAAGAAAACAATACAAAACCGCACAATAACTGAGCAACAACAAAAACAAAAATCACTGAGCTTATTTTGGATATTTTTTTGTAGATATCAATCATTAGAAATAAAAATTATTAGACACGAATTCTTAATAAAAAGAAATAAGAAAAAAAATCTTTGTTTCAAAAATACATTTCTTTTTAATTTTTTGTAGTTTTTTTTCTTCAAAAAATATTATAGATAAACTGAACAAAATAATTAATATTAAAAACAATAAAAATATTCGTTTTCAAAGATTATTCAGAAAACATAAAGCAAACTAATTGACATTATTAAAGCAATGTAAAAACTAAAAAACAAAAAATTTCAACAATTTCATTACAACAATTAGAAATGGTGTTCTTTCTATTGTTGCAAAATCACTATAAATAAACAATTACTTGCTTCAACACTTCATTACTGTTGTATTTAATTTATTATTGGCATCAGTAAGGAATTTGTAAGAAACCATAAAAATCAAAAAAATATCAGCGTAATACAGCAAAAAACTACCTCGACGTGTCTCGTGGTGAGATAGCTTGCGTGACCCAATGATCTTTGGGGCTATGCCGACGTAGCGAAAGGTACAGGCAGGGTTTCCCATGTCGGACAGATCGACGGTGAAGGCCCAGACTAAAAGAGACCCACAGGGGGTTTTATTAGGCTTTTTTTTTTTTTTTTTTTTTCAATTTTTCTTTCTTAAGTCTTGTTGATTTCTTTTACCGGAAACGAAAAAAAAATCAAAATAAGAAAAGAAAATTCGGCTTTTTTTTCGGTTTGTTTTTTCTTTCTTTTTGAAACTTTCCTTTCTTGTTTTAGTTGATTTTTTTTTCGTCAAAAGAAATAAAGCAAATAAGAAAACAAAAACTACCTCGACGTGTTTCTACCTTGTCGGTAGCTTGCGTGCCCTAATGATCCGTAGAAGTGTGCCGACAATGAAGGGCCAGACTAAAAGAGACAGAAGGGGCTTTTTTTAGGTTTGTTTCTTCTTTCTTTCATTTTTTTTTTCAATTGAAACAAACTAGTTTTGTTGATTTGTTTGTAGGAAAGGGAGTAAGAAAGAAGATTTCTTTTAATAACCTGTGTAGGAGGTTATTTCAGTGGTTTTTAGGATTTCTGACTTTTTTTTTAATTTTTTATTTAAATTTATTTTAAATATAGTTATTAAAGCTTAATTTGTAAAATTATAACTGAATATTTTAAATTGTATCATACAAGTTTTTAAAAATTAAAAATATTAATATACAGCAAACTGTTTAACTGTTGCATTTTATTACGAATTCAAGATCACTGTACAGGCGACCATCGACTTTCGCACATAATTGGTTCCTGAAAATGTGTGCGAATGTTGAATGTTCGAAAGTAGAGGGATGTAAAGAAACATCAAAAATTGTATTTTAAAATACAACATAATTAAGTTAACGATGCGTGTTTAAGTGCTTTCAGATGTTTTCTTTATAAACTGGTCAAGAGTTTGTTGATTACCATCCTTTTTTTTTTCTTGATAAAGAGTTCTATAAAATGCTGTGTCTTTCTCAATCGCCCTACGTACTTGAGATATAAGTTCTCCATTGGGATCACATTCTTCCATGATAGTCAAAAATTTCAAGATGTCTTTATTTTTCCCTTTTGATGCTCTGGGGTTTTCTACTTGATAAACTAACATTGGTTTCAAATCACCAGCTAAGTTTCCACCAAGAAGCAATGTAAATCATTATTAGGAATTCAGTCTATTAACAATGTTTGAGTTAAGAATGACGATTATTCCATATAAGTAGGGGTGGGTAAGATAGCATGGGGTCGCAAACAGACTCGCGAGAGCATTTTCTAGACCACCCCGGCGCAGTTTATTCTAAAGTAAAGGGGACTCAGAAGCCGTTGCGAAGCACTGTGATTGGTTTACTAATCACTATCCATACCTTGTTTTGTTTCTCTGCTATTAATGGGAATGTAAAGTTCCAATTAAGCCTCGCTCAGGTAAGAAGATTTATGCATGTAGGCGGATCATCCAGTACGAGTACTAATTTCTCAAATGCTGTTGGCGCTTTGAAATATTCTGCATAAGAGGGCACATCGATCTCACTCCGACATGACAAGGTCGCAATTAACTCTATAATCCTCTATTTTTTTTAAGTTCACTTGTGAGTTGGAGTTATATTCCTTGGCCGAACAAATTATGCTCAGTATCAGTCGATTGTCCATTCAAAACGATCAGTCCATCTAGAGAATAAACCTTTTAAATTTGGTGTAAATCAATTAATTATTTTTCTGATTATCGCGTCCACATGATTCTCATTAACAGACATTCATATCCACACCCAATACACTCAAACAACAAGTCTAAATTTGTCCTAGGTAGAGAAAATGACGTGAATTTCCGTTAAAATCGATATTTGATATGATCAATATTTTCCTTATGGAGTCTGAGACGGCCGTTTCATCGTTTTTACGAATCTTCAGCAAAACATACCACTTCCATGACAAACAATGAAGGCATGAATAGAAGTGAAACCCAAACCTGCCTGGATGTGAGTTTCGACAAAAACAAACAACAAACGAAAAATACCTGTTACTTAAGAATTTTAAGGATTTAAGAAATTGGCTCTCAGCTTTCGGGTACAAGTGACGATTAAATTATAAACAAAAAAAAACCACAGAAATATGATTACATCCATATTACTTTAATTGCATTAATTTTAATCAGATTTACACTTAACAATGGATTAATGAATATTCACAGTAAGGAGAAGGCAACAAAAAAACCCATAGAAAAGTATCCACGATTATAAAGATTTATACCTTAAGATTGAGAGCTATTCAACTTAAACTTTGGCACAGGATTGAAAGACAAAAGCAATCTATGATGCTTATCAGGAACTAAGCAACAAAAGAATTTCTGAGCATTTAATGCTACGAAAAAATGAAATTACATACTTTGTTGATCTACTTGTGGGCATTGTCGTCTTCACAAGCATCTGTTGTTGATAAATCTTACAGACAACCCGGTTTCTAGAAGTTGTCATTCTGAGGAAGAAACTTCCTCCAATATCCTGCTGACTGTGAATATGTCACAGCACATAGGTGAAAATCATAAGTTCATATTTTTTGAACCAAAGGATTTTTTCACGATCCTTATAAGAAGACTGCTCACATTTGACATAACATTAGGACTATTTAAAAATAAAATGATAGAAAAATCACAGCCGGACAATAAATATGCCTTCGCACATTGGGCCAATATCAACGGGAATTTTGAATAACTGTTTCATCCTTTTTAGGAATCATTAGCAGAATTTACCCTTGATGTTTGGCTCAGTTGCGCGAAAGCATTACCTAAAAAGCATTCTCGATCCCGGGAATGGGCCACCGAGATAAAAAACAATCAAATAAAAAATAATCCTGTGAAAACCACAGTATTAATCCCTTGTCCTTTTACTGAAAGGCTAAGGAATTTAATTACAATAAAGAAACATC